>JAJHUR010096616.1:0-11403 GCA_027495735.1 Lutjanus campechanus
TTTGCCCTGTCAGGGTTGCCTGCTGACAGGTGTGGGGAGGGCTTAAACTCTGATCTCTGAGCTGGCAGGAGCTTCAACGTGGCAAATATGTATTTGCCCCAACACACACACACACACACACACACACACACACACACACACACACACACTCTTTGGATATGCCAATTAACTTTCAGGTGGTGTCAACTAACGCCTGTGCAGACACAGAAATGAGCTAGTTAGGGGACACTGAAGGATGAGACCTCTGCAACAGGACAACAAAGAGCTCTACCCACCGGCAAGGAGGAATGTGATGAGGCAGGTTTC
The DNA here is from genome assembly GCA_027495735.1 of Lutjanus campechanus. Classification (NCBI taxonomy): domain Eukaryota; kingdom Metazoa; phylum Chordata; class Actinopteri; order Lutjaniformes; family Lutjanidae; genus Lutjanus; species Lutjanus campechanus. The sequence continues at coordinate 307 of JAJHUR010096616.1, forward strand.
TTTGGGCATGTACAGCTTGAGACGGGAGCCGCTGAAGACGTATTCTACCACAGCTTCTGACCGGCCGGCCCTCTGCAGGAAGGGCAGGAACTGCTTGGCTTTCTGTGTCTCCTAATGGACAAAAAGAAAGAGAAACAAAGTTAGATAACGTTGTAAAGGGTGCAGGATTTGATGCTATGTGACTTATTTATATAGAGAATATCTTGATTCAGCTGTAATGATATGGTAATTCAATATTTGTAAAGCAAAAATACCATCTATATCTGATGCATTAATTATTTATTATATAAAATTGTGAAAAACATGTGCACTTACAGTATTTCAGTTATTGGCCTCAGTAAGAATAAAACATTAAAAATATCTGTTACTAAAAGTGTGACAAAACCAACCTGGATGCAGCATCAAAAACCTGAGCCAAATAAAAAGTAACCAAAATAGACAAGACAGACTAAATAGGTTTATTGACGGCAAAAATCTGTGGGCTTTTTCCAGACATCTTTAAATCTCGGTCTGGCCTAATGAAGTCCGCTCTGCTTCTCCGTGACACGTCTGGAAACTCGTGCAATCAAAAATAATTCTCTCTCCCCTCCTGCCTCCATCTCTGTCTGCAAGGGTGAGTCACGAGCTTATTGTTGTGCCCGGGCCAAAATTACAAGCAGAGCTAAATCATGTGTATTCAAGCAGGGCTGGTGATGCAGTGGCAAGGGAAGATTCATAAACGATAAAAAATAATTTAATATTCGCCTACTCCAGGCAGGGGCATGTAGGCACAACAGACCACTCTGTCATTGACCAGTGGGAGTGTGTGTGTGTGTGTGTGTGTCCACTGGAGTAAGAGCAAAGGCTCAGAGAGACAGATGGAGTTCAAATAAGGAAGCATTCTCCATTTTCTCGTGCAACTGGAAGTGAGCTCATGCTGATGAATACCAGAAATAAAATCTTGCTAGAACGTGTTTTAGATGAATTGCTTGATTGTTTTTCTTTCTGGGATGGACCAGTCATGTTTGCTGATCGTCTCTCAGCCACATGGTCTGATACCGATTTATCAAAGCAGCTGTTATAGCAGTCATGTACGTCAGTTAGATGTAAAGCCAAACCGGACCAGTGATACCAAGTTTTACCACTAGGTGTAGTAGGTTACTTGACTGCAAGAACCCATGAACGAGGAGTCGCCAGTCTGAGTTTTCGCAACACATTCCTGCAAATATTTCACAATAAAAGCTAAGAATTTTTTGTTTGTTTTTTGTCAACTGAAACTCTTTAATGTGAAACAGATAAAGGAAGTGTTGATCTTGCTTTGACAGCACGATGCCGTAAATTTAACAGGGCAAACAGGAGCAGATCAAAACAAGGCTTCATACGAATAATACTCCTGGCTAATTACTATGCTAATGTGTGAGTTTTTAAACCGATGTTTTTATATAGTTCTACCTTCATGTGGAGGACACACAAGCCAACACAGTGTGAGTAATTTATGAACAAATCATGTTGGGAGTGAAAAGCTCCCTTTGGTTAATTAGCATGCAACAGTGACACCACCTCAGCTGACAGCTGGCTCAGGTTTTTTGCATCATCATTGAAAGCATTAACCACAATCGTATATATTTTTACTAAAGGCTGTCCGATAACAGTCGGTGTCCTATCGATCTGGGGATCCCTATTTTGCTTCCTGTTTTTGAGGGAACTGGTGCATAAACACAAAGGCAGCAACAGAAAAGATAAAGAGGAGACCTCATGCAAAGACACGTCACCAGTGGGATTCAAACACATTGACGTTGTGACTAAGGGGTATGTGCTTTAGCCATAAGATGTACCACCTGAACTCCGCCCGCTGCAGTCCAAAATAGCCCCTTGAGTGGGAGACAACAGCACCAAACATTCTGTCGTTCACACAAACACATTTGCAGCACCTGCAGTGAGTGGGCTGTGCAGTCTAACTTGGTTCAGAAAAAAAAAAAAGGAGAGACATGAGAGAGGACCTCATTATGCAACCTTTAGAGGTTTGAGGTGAGTCAAGTGCTTTATCCACTCTCCTCCCACCACCTCTGTTCATCTCCTACACTATATGTTTATAAACCTATCTCTGCTCTATTTGTGACTGCATCCCACTCAATGTACATAATCCCTTTCGGCAAACCTTTGCCGCCGAGCTAAAGGATGCTGACGTATGGGAGTGTGTATTTCTGTGTGTGTTGGGTGGGGGGTGGGGGGGGGTGCGCCTGTGCACGTGTACAGCTGTGCGTGGGTGTTTATCACAGAAGAGAAAAGGAAAAGAAAAGAAGGGGAGGGGAAGGATGTGGAGGGGGGTGGGGGTGGGGGGGGGTGTGGTGGCAGGCAATGTTGCTATTTTGGTCCTTTAGAATGCTCATTACATTAGCCTAGCCAAACAACTGGTGCATGCGCGTGCACACACACACACACCTACCGGCACTGACTGGCGATGATCCTGGCCTGTGCTCAAATTCTATGTGTGTGTCCTTATTGGAAACTGACAGAAATGCTATGAGAGGGAGGGAGCTGCAGCTGCATGTAATGGCGCTGACCTACACCACTGACACAATGGCGCTAATAAGGGAGATTTTAGAGGGGCTTCACAGCGCTGATGTCACACACGAATGCATGACAGAGCACCAGCACGTTAAAATGTAAAGATGATTGCTGGGTTACTGGGACAGTTTTTAATGAGTGAGACGTGTGAGAAATCTCCTGTTGGAAGTGGTGTGTGGCATATATTGCTTTTTTCTTTTTTGTTATTAAAGTAAATTAATTACGGAGCACCTCCCCCAGAAACTACTCATTGCTGCACACAGAGTGGTCAATTTAGCCAGTTAAGTTCAGTGGGTTTATAAGTATAAACACCACTAAACCCCCTGATGAAATAGCACGGGGCTGCTCAGTCAGCAAAACAATTCCCTGTCATAATTATTTTTTACAGGCTCCAATAATTTATCTGTCCTGCTGACACACTAAGACATAGGGAGGTTACGATGATGACAATGTGGAACAGCATCACATCAGAGTAGTTATGCAGAGCGATGTCTGACTTATTAGCCGGACTCTAAAGTCCTGGTGGTGTTAAAGAGCTTTAATAACTTGGCTGAATGCCTCTGTTCAAATGCAAGGTCATGACACTTTAAACAGCAACGTACAGTGCAGAGTTTGTATTGTACATGACCACCAACTCTGGTGGACTACTCTGATCCCAAAAAAAAAAAGAACTAATACAGAAAAAGAGAGTCTGATTAATTTAACAAAATGTGTCTCTAGAGCCTACAAGTACAAGTGCTACGCGAGAGCTCAAGTGAGAGAGACAATGAGCCGCTAATGTTTCTGAAGTTCACTGCAGAGCACGTAGTGGATGATCAAAATTTATAAGAGATGGATGGTTGAGAAGTATAGAGATATGTAAAGGCACTCCAATGATTCTGAATAAAAGAATAAAACATATTCAGGGGGTTGGACACAAAAAAAAACTACCAAGGTGTTAACGTGGTGATCAAGGGACTCAACTGAGGTCATTTCAAATAGACGTGACTTCTGACTTGTTCATTGGTGGGATTTTGGTGACACTGATGAAATTTGCCAGTTCAAATTGTGTAATGTAAGACCTCTTTCTCTTTCCACTCTTCAGCATGAAGCTGGCTGGGTGGGATCTGATTCTGAACAGGCTGCATAGTTTGCATTAGTGGGTTTTGGTTCCAGGTTGGTTTTGTTATGTAGCTGTTACAGCAACAGATTTTTACCCAAAAAACATTTTAAAGCAATGAATTTTTAACTTCATATTCCCATCAAATTTTAAGACCTGACAAAATCAGATTATTTAGACTTTTTAAGACTTTATGAAGACCCGCAGAAACCCTGGCTACCACAGGCTATGCTGACGGGGGTGGGACCCAGGGGGGTATAACAAACTCCAAATGTTATGGCCTGCCTAGAGAAGCTCCTCACAGGCAGGTGGAAAAAGCAGCATGACTTTATCAAAGATTTCTCTCCATGCCCTCCCTAAGCCGACAGATGGAGTTAGCAGAGACAAAGGTCACAGTAAAATGCTGTTCCAAATTGGGGTAAATAGGAAAAAATGTGGCAAAACATGCAGTAAAAAAATGAACAGATCTAATTTGCAGAATTTTATGCTACTGTAGACTTTGTCATATTTTCCCCCCAGATATAAAAAGGTGACTTCTCCACCACTTGACTGACTGACTGACCTCAATTTCCCTCTTGGGCGGTGTGAGAATAATGCAATATTAAAAATAAGCCAACAGCAAGAACAGCACCTACCAAGCAACAATGACCGTTACAGTGCCAGCATTTGATCTTTGTATCAGTGCCATCAGCAGACATTTCCACTGCTCTGCTCTCCATGTGAACTAATCTAACCCCGGCCACTCACTTTGACAACTTTGGACAGTTATAACACCGCAGTGTAGGCTACTGAAGCCTGCATTTGGGTGCAGAGGTGCACAGTAACAGGCCTGTGGTCATGTAGGACCCCATCTCTCATGGTTATTAGGGGAAGTCAGAAACTGAGAAAAACTAAGATGGAAAAAGGAATTAAATAGTCTCTACATTTAAAACTGCAGCTCAAACACGCCTGAATTAGAGACTGACGAGTGTAAGTATGGGGCGAACGGAAGACAGAGGACACATCAAATTTAAAAAGCAGCTTCCAGGGTCATGCGAACAAAAACATGCTTTAAAAAGGAATGTCTACCGATCGCCCATTACTCGTTACTGAGAGGTTTTATGGGTTCCCCACTTTAATGTTCATTTGGTGAGCACTCCCAATCAGGCTTCATTAGCCAAATGATGCCTCTATCAAGCCCCTGGGCACACGTAAACAAGCTAGGACCAAGCACCACTGATGGTTTTATTAATGGCGCTGATTATTTTTAGAGGCCTCTTAGTTTCTTTAAGATGAGGAAACCGGCTGTGAGGATCAGGGACGGGGCAGGCGGCGGCGGCGGCGGTGGCAGCAGGGGGGGTGAACTGAGGATTATAGATCGTCTTCTGAGAATTACAGCGTGTGATAGAACAAGCCTGTAGCTTTTGGGCATTGATGGCATCTATAAGTGTCATGGGGGTAGTGTGTAAAGAAATCTATGGTTAAAAAGATAATTCAACTGCAAGAATGGACTCAATATAGTGCAGATCTCCACCACCATCACCAGATGGTGAAGCACCTACTGCAATGCCACCACAACTGCAATTATCCGTTATGATGCAAGCAGAGATTGCAGCTGATTGAAGTATTGAATATTTTTTTGTATAGTATAGCATAAGGGAGGTATTATTTTGTAGAAGTATGCAAAGTTTTTAAATGAAGTGATTTTGTAAAGTATAGTCTCAATTTAAACATTTATTCAGAACATTTTGTTATTTATTTAGCACATTTTGTTATTAATCTAAAACATTTTCATCTATATTTTTTGAGAAACTCATAAAAGTTGTAATTCTAAATCATTTACACTTGATGTTTCCTAATCATTGTTGTGGATAGGTTGTGGCTATCCAGAGGGTTAATTTGTTGCATAAAGCTGATCAGATCGTCCCCAGTAACTAAATTTAATTCCAACAAGTAACCACTATCATGTTGAATTTCTCACATCTAAAAGAAACCAAATTTCATGAAAGTCAGCTTAGAGGGCATTTATTCATCTTGTGCTATGCATAACTTTGGTGGATCATAACATATCAGGTATGAAATTAATCTGCAGATGATCCGGTTCAAGATGAAATTAAACTTTTCAATGGTTTCCCAGTTTTTGACAACGAAGGCCAAAATGTAGCCTGTTATAGATTAGGTAAGCCTTGTTTTTTAGTCTAGAAGTTGTCAAGAGGAGTGAGGAGTCAGCAGTCAATGGCAACATAAAACAGAGAAGTCAAAAATGGTTTAACTAGAGATAACTGTATTGTAGCACTTTGAGAAAAGCTTGTCCTATTACCCATTAACCTTGCATAAGTTCACTTATGTATACATATACACAAAAAGATACCTACCCCAGAAATATCAGCCACTCTGTGGATGGGAACCTCCTTCTTGCTGTGCAGCCCCTTCCCGTTTTTGATGGCCCTACAAACCACAACCACACACATGTCATCAGAACAATTCGAGCACCATCATAATACATCTAGAAAAGCTTAAGGCTGGAGGCTTAAACAGACCTGGAGAGATGGGAGCTCTTTGAGTAATCACTCTCAATACAAAGAGGGAGCCGTTGTGGCTTTGTTGTGAAGTAGGATGTAAATTCATAACCAGTTTCTCTTCCCTGAACTGCCATTACGGCTCAACTAGAAGCACTAGAGGGAGGATTTTTTCCCCTATTCAGATAATCTATAGGCTTGAGATGAAAAACTATAACGGTTGTTGAGAAATTTTAATAGAAGAGATATTATTGTTAGAATGCAGGGATGAGGAGAAACAGAGAGACAAGGGTTGCTTCTTTAGAGCCACATAGGGGGGTTTAGCGATGATGACTGGTTATGGCGATCGCAGCTTTGAAAAACGCCTCAAGGGCCAGATTAGATGAAGATGACCACTGCGGTTGCGGCTGTGGATGGCATTATGCCACCTACGGGTCTCCGGGAAGCAGACCATCGCCTCTAAGAAAGATAGAGCTTGTACATTTATGCACGCATGTATATGTGTGCATTTAATAGCCAGGAGGAGGTTCCTTGAAGGCTGCAGGGCCATCGGCCTCGTGCACTGGGAACTAAAAATAAAACCAAGGCTAGAGACAGAAACCTCTCATCAACTCTAATAAGACCCCACCAGGGACAGGGGGGGGGGAAGAGAAATGGGAGAAGAGAAGACACAGAAGAGCAAGGCCAAAGAAGGACAAAACTGAAAGCAGCAAGCTAAGGTGGAGAGAGAAGGACAAAATGTGCAAAAGAAGGAGGAAAGCAGGAGGCGGAGGAGGGAGAGAGCAGGAAAGGAGGGCGGGTGGGCAGTGACACTGCATGAGAGAAAGGGGAGTGAAAGAGTTAGTCCTATAAAAAGAGGCTGTGGCTGCATCTGCTCTACCTATAGCCAGCAGATCTTAATCTACGGCAGAGTAATAAAGCTCGTACTAAATCTCTCCACTGCACCTCCATATAATTATATTCATAGGGCCTGTGTAAAGAGAGCCTCTGATTTAGCGGCCAGCACTTGGGAAGGTGTATGTGTGTCCAAGCATGTATGCAAAAGAAAAAAAAAAAAAGCTGACGATACATGTTTTCTTGGAAAAACGTAGCAACAGCTGTGATAAGCTGCAACTTACGATGGTGTTGCTGCTACGATAAATTCGAAAAGATAATAGGCGGGTTGCTTCACCTGCGTCGTGTTTGGCTGCAGAAGCAATTTGAAAAAGAAAAAGAAAAGCCTCAAGGTCATATTCAATTCTCTTCGACTTCCCAAGAGCAAAATTTGTCAAGGTCATTCGCAACTCGAGCGTGAGTGTGCGAACAAAGGGTTTGTGTCAGAGAAATTCATGCGGTGTATATCTGAAGCAGCAAAAAAAAAAAAAAGTGTTTTTATGAGAAGGAACATCAGCTTCAGAGACCCATTGTGCTCACTGTGTAGGATCATGTAAAAGAGAGGTGGAAGAAGTGCATGTGTGAAAGAGTGTGTGTGCGCATGTATGTGTGTTCCTCACCGTGCCTCTGCGGCAAGCAGCTCGTCGTAGTGGGAGGAGCGCTGATCGTCATCCTGCCTGTATCTGATGACCGTGGCCAGGCCTTTGCTGACCAGAGCCTCCGCTATGTTACTGGGGGGACAGAGAAAAAAAAAAAGAGGAGAAAGGATTACTTTAATAAAAACAACAAGCTACACCCCCCTTTGGCTTCACACATAATTCTAAGTGAGCCTGCTCAACAAAAAAAAAGAAAAATAAGGGCATGACAAATCCCAAAGGTGGATTTGCTGAGGAACAAAGGTCACTTAAATGTTGACATTGCACACTTGAATAACCGCTTCCTCGCTGTGTTACTGATGTACAGAAGAGAGGATGAAGGGCAGAAAGAGGGGAGTATTGTTGGACTTAATGCAGCACTTAGTGGCTAGCCGGTGGACATCAGTGTACTGGTTGAAGTGTGTGGAGAGGGGGTGAAGGGACAGGAAGGAAACTCTCCAGAATTGAGGTTGCATCATCGAGTGCTTTCGTCTGGTCTGTCATCATATTGCAGACATGGAACATGACATAATATTACAGCCCATGTTGTCACCATTGAAATGTTTTCATTGACCCTTTTCTACACCTACAACACTCAGATAACAAGACTAGGTCAAAACCTAGTACATGGCTGGACCATGTAGGCTCAATGTGGGCACGTTTGAATTAAAAAAAAAAAAAAAAAGAATACTTTTCTTTCAAAGGGATTCTAGGGATGCTTCGTTTGAAACATTTTAATTAAAAACTTAACTATTTAAATCATCTGTTAAGCTCTTTCACCTGTTTGTATCTGTGGATTTAAGACTCGCTCAGTATTGAGTGTTTTCTAAGAGCGGCTGCTATTTGATCTGTTTAATCTTCACATCCAAAGTAATTAAAAAACAGTCAAGTGTCTTCAGTTTCATAAGTCTGTCAACTGCACTTGCATAATTAAAGCTACAAAAATAAATATTCATATCTATAATGATTGTGCACTTTTGGAGTGTTTGTTTTGCTTTTGCACCTGGCATTTCTTCAGAGCTTCTCTGACTGGCCTTGTGTTTATCATCATGAAGCTCTGAGTAGCTCTAAGTAACTGGATACTTCTACCTGATACTTCACAGTCGACAATTCTGAGAGCTGTAGCTGCTGTGGAAACAGTGCGCACAGATTCATTTTGACAGCAGCAGCCAATGCTGAGACTTCAACACTCGGCTGGCCACGCCGATGATTTAACTTTATCAATCAGCCACTCAGGCAGCCACTCAGACAACCATGTGTGCAGCTGTTGTGGCCTCGACAAAAACAGAGGGCAAAATGGAAAAAAAGGAGAGTAACAAAGTGGCAGCAGACAGAAAAGTTGAGAAAAGAACAGTTTTTCAAATTTATCTTTAGTTTTTTTTTTTTTTCTTTCTAACTAAATTTTGGCAGCAAATAACCAGCATTTAGTTTTAGTCATACTCTAGTCATCTAAATTGTTTCAGCTTTAATCAACTAAATATCATGGGATTTAGTCACCTAAATCTACAGTAGATTTGGTCGAATAAAATGCAAAATGCAAATGCATTATTTTAACATTTCTCTAGACCTTCTAAACTCATACTTGTGGAAAAACATCTATTAACCTATTTAAGTATACTACAGTTGTGCTCCTTTCTCCCATTGTATATCTAACATTAAGTATACAATATTTCTTCAAATATGCATTGTTCTTTTTGGTTAACATTTGTTTCATACATATGAGGGCAAATTGCTAATCTGTGGTTATATTTATTGGGACAAATTTCAATAATGTGCTGTATTATAGACCTTCCCTGCATAATGCACATTTATTCTATGAATAGTTCCAAAACTACAAACACATTTCGCCTGAAACGTTACTCCAGCAATCCAGTCACTTTTTTATTCCTGGAGCATTATGTTCACACAGTCGACACAGTTGTGCTCCCTAAATTTACAGTGGGAGTCAGTGAGCCTTTTTACTTGCCGTTCCGTCTGACACTACAGAGCCATCCCGGCTTAGAAGTGACATCAAACCAGTGCTAGTGGCCCTGTGCCATTAAGCTTGTAAACTTTTTAAGAAGCACCAAAATGAGACCCAGAAAAAAAAAATTCAGCTTCATATAATGTTACTGGTGACATTGTATTAAGCACAACTTGGAAACGAGTCATATTGGACTCTGCTTGTCCTTCCCAAATATTTTTGTCCTGTTTATATGTGTTGACAAATGTGTCAATTAAGTTTGTCATCATAAACCAATTTTGATTTACTGTTTTATTTAGTTATTGTCTTGTTTTCTTCAGTCAGAAAGTGCTGAAGAAAACTATGACTATTGTCAACAAAAATGAACACTGATTTGGACACATTTGGTGCTGGATATCACAAAAAGTAAACTCAAGCTGCTTCACTTTACATATTTTATACACTTCAACCCCCACACAGATTTAAGTATTGCACAGTTTTATAATTTAAATGGGCTACTAGTCTCAAGCTGAGCCCGTTTCTTCTCTCTTACCACAAGCAGGGAAATTTTGAAGAACACAATTGGACAAGGTCGCACAAGGTCAAAAACATCCACCCCACATACCGCCTCAACCCCTGACCTCAGCATTCATGGGGGGCCTGTGCCAACTGTTATGTGTGGAGCAGAGCGGCTGGTGTAGCTGACTAACTCCGGGTTGTAATTGGCATGTCACGAGGTCGGGTCCTGACCTCTGTGTACACACATACTGTCAGATACAAGACTGTTGGTTTGATGACGAAGAGAGATCCATGTTTCCATGTGTGCATGTGGCTGCTTTGTGACATACTGGCCAGAGTTATACAGACAGAGAAAACCAGAAGATAAGTGCGGCTTTCATCTATTTTTTTTTTTTAGGGTGAGAACGGACTTCATTTCAAGTCATGTGGCATTAAAGCTCCTCTCTCCGGTTTTGATTAAATTTGAACCTCTGAGTAGTTTAATGAGGTTTAAATCTGTGGTACTGTATAAAATACATGTTTCAAACAGATAAACCAGATTTCTTCAAAGCTGTGTTTGTAGATAGAAAATAATTGCTTGCACCGAGGCGACCCTGTTCGTGAAATTTAAAATACAAAGAGGCACTTTCAGGTTACTTTGTGATTCATAGTGAGATTACGAAGTTCTAAGCATTTACAAATGATTATTCTGTGTCATTTCACATCAGATGAACCTAACTTTTTTTTTAAGCTTTATTCGAGCTGACAGCCTAGTGTAATAAAATAAAAAAATGTGTGAGTGAAGTCTCTTACGCTGACAAATTTCATACTGTAGCATCTGCCAGTAAGTGCTGTTGATTTGTAACTCCTACTGCAAGCTTAGCAGCGCAGAGTGCACATACACAATTAAAAAGGCATGTTTCATTCATTCAGTAAGCATCCTTAACTAACTGAGAACAATTTCTGAATGTAGTATACACTTAAATAATCTTTTTTTTTTTTTTT
>JAJHUR010096618.1:0-19960 GCA_027495735.1 Lutjanus campechanus
GAGGTAGAGCAGCGTTATCCCTGCAGCTTGTTTAAGTCACAGTGAGTCAAGGCAATAGTGAGCTGAAAGCACTCGCTGGTGTGGTTACACACAAACAACACTCGCAATATTTCTGATGTATAATGTGAAACTGGCAGGGAGAACACTTCTAACCAAACACAAAAAACAGCAAAGTCTTGTTAACATTAGTGTGCATGCAGCTAGCATCTAACATGTTAACTGTTTAACTTAACTTTGAGTGACACATCTACAACTTCATCAACATCTTCAGGTGATTAATTAGCTAGTTGGATAAGTTGTTGTTGGAGGTAACTTGCCTTTTTTCACTGTTAGTGTTAGCCACAACCAAGCCACTGACTGCATCCAAAAATCCCCTACTAACATGATACTTAAAACTCTAAAACACACAGAAATAAAGTTTTGTTGGGTAGCAAATTACATCCCATTTCAAATTGTATTTATATAGCTCAATATCACAAATCAAAATCTGCAGAATTTACATTGTGTGACACCCCTGGAATGTAGTAAAGAAAATGATAATCTGGTTACAACACACAGTTTGCACTGCTAATAAACCAGTGCTAATAGATACAAAGCATTGAGGCACAACAACCACAAATAACTTGTGACTTTCTGTCTTCGTCTGATGATCCCACTGGCTCTAATGAATTATCCGACACACACAGACACACTCAGTGTCTGTGTAGCACCTAAGACAGCACTTATTTTAGCACAAAAGAAGCAGCATAACAAGGTTGAATTTATGCACTTGCTGTCCCTTAAAATCCATAGTGCAGTGGGGTAGACAGCGTAATTCTCCAGCACGTTCTGTGCCATAATGCAGCAGACTCCATCACACAAAAAGCAATTTAAATGGCTGTGACTGTGCAAGTGCTCCTTTCACTGTAGCCTCCGAGCTTTAATGAGCCACAGAGATAAAGTAGCGCTAGATTAACGACCCAAACAGCCAAACTCCTGCCATGGGACTCGCGGTGTGTAAGACAATCACCACTCCTCATTAATACCCACATAACTCCGGCGGTACTGCCTACTATGCCTAAACACTTCAAATCAAGCCCTCTTCACGCTTGGTTTGTTCCACTTAAGCAGAAGGAAAAAGGCACAACCAGAAAATAAAATTGCATGAGCGCTTTTAATGCAGATCAGCAGGGACCGAGAACATGTTTTGTCACTCTAGAACATCTTTCAAACCTCTAAATCTCTTGTTATGTGTTCAAATGGCTTCCAGTGTGAAGCTATTGTGACTATTGTACCGAGTCTGGTTAGCTGAGCACAATTTATCCAACAGTGGCACCGTGTCTCACTGCCTCTCACCATCATCTGTGTCCACAACTTAAAGAGAGCAAAGGAAATAAGGACATCAAGTTGAAAATGGCCTTCATCTGTGTCGGGGGTGTTTGATTTGATTATCTAAACATGGACGTCTGAAAGACTGGCTTTTATGGCCAAAATGGCAGTGACCAGCAGCACTCAATTGGATTTAACAGTAACAAATGTATCACAGCTGTAATATCAGGAAGGTGTTGGGGAGGAAACTGGAGCAAATCAGTGCTATAAGCCTGTTAGAAAACATCATTTGAACTAAAATAAAGCAAACTAAATGTTTATATCAAGACTGTGTTGTGAATTCTATGTTATAGCAAAGAATGAAAACTGGAAAGGATTTGGTCAGACTGCAGGCACACCAGATCTGGCTCTCAAATCAGATCTGTAATACAGACTGTCCCCATGGTCATTTGCAAATGATCACATTGGATTTGCGTGTCCAAACATCACCGACCTATCTGCAGGAGTTACTGGCGCCTGAAGCCAAAAAAAGTCTGAATGCGTAGTGTGCATGCCTTATGGGCCAAACCAGAGATTTTTCTGGCAGCTTCCAGTTCAGCACTCTGCTAACTTGAATGGGGATAAAATGATTTAATCGTGCCACTCTTCTAGGCTTTCCAAATGTTATGGAACTAAACAGATCAGTGAAATAAATCATTTCACAGGAGTTTTACAGCTGCCACACAATGTATGCATATGTGAAAACATCTTTTTGGATTGCATTCAGTGTGGTCTCCTGCTATCCAGACTTGCTAAAAATCAATCTGGGCGGATAAAAGTACCAATCATACTGTATTTGTGTATGTCACATTCTGAACTTTTTTTTTTTTGCACACCCCATCTGTCACAGACTTTCACCTGATCTAACCAAACTGATCACTGAATAATGTGCCCATCTTGTTTCTCTTTATGCACAGACTTTTCTATTGTTTTTATACTGCACATATTTTTAAACTTTTCCAAGCACAACTATTCATCATTTGTCATCTTCCTGTTTTTATACTGTACAGACCCTTATACTATTTTTAGGCCAACTGTTGTTGTTTTTATCCAGTTTTCTTTCTCTTTCCTTCTTTCTCTCTTTATTAAATTCAATTTCTAGCATGTTTGAGTATTTGTAAATAACATAATATAATAACTAATGGAACCAGGTAGAGAGACATAGCAAACTAATTGATAACAACATACACTAACATTGATAATTTGTTTATTTCTGCATATGACAATAAAGCTTTTGAATGCATTTGTAGTTATATTTAGTTATTTAGTTATGGTTTTGCCATCATTCTTGTCGGTAATAGTTGTTTGAGTGCAATAAGCAGAGCAAAGACATGCAAGCAGAAAAGTCCTTATAAATATGTACAGTGCCCCTCTCCTTACTGCTCTCAGACAGCGAGCGGTTGGCATCTGACCTTGCATTTCTTTCCCCATCAGGCTTCGTTCTAGCGATGTTTTCCCAGGTCTCTGCAATTACTTGAGCGAGTACAATGTTATCAGAACCAGTAGAAATGATTGCCAAGCCTACAAAAATAAGACTCAAGACGTAGTAATCTGGAATTACCCTTCAATGTCTAAAAATATGCAAGACTGTAAACGTTATTTTAACAACGCGTCTGATCTTATGAGATCAGTAATAAAACACTTACGAACTCATTTAGAAGCATATCTATAAGTATCTATAAGCAGACATGTTTTCATCAAGAATAAATTGCATGAGTCATTGCTTCTCCAGGTGGTTGGCAGGCCTCTGAGTGCACATGTGAATCAGACAAGACAGAAACTTGAGTCTTGAAATGTTCCAAGCTGGTGATGGAGCATAAGGAACACGGGCACCAGCACAGACGGCCTAACTGTCTGCCATCTTCACTGTGTACCAGATCCAGTCACATATTTGTCACTTTTTAAAGCAGGAACGTTTCTGCACCAGACCGAAAAACACAAGCCAGAGGCAGACAGCAGATTTACTGCTGTCTGCTGCCGCCACTGCCCCGAATGCAGCACCCAGCCTGGCTGAGTGGTTCGTGATGACAGATGAAGTCGGAGCGAGAGCCACACAGAGCGGCAGATCACCCCTCTGGGACATATTTAGGTGATAAAAATGACAACAGTAAACAAGTCTGTAATTAAAAGCTCATCTCGTTTTGTCTCCCTTGTGGCAGGAAGTGGATCGCTTTCTCCACAAGTCAGGACGAATTACCCTGAGAGCTACAGAGCCACCAACTTTTCCATCTATTCATAGCAGATGAGAGGAAGTCTTTGTTTTTTTTTATTACATCAGCCTCTGTGCTAAATTTGTGTTCTGCACCTCAGATCAATTCTTCAGAGGTCCTAGGTTGCTGATTAATGTTTGCCTTGTGTTATCATGATGTGGGCTACATAGTGTCACAAGTCGAGCTTGAACCTCACAAGAGAGATTTGAAGATTTTTTACTGCGGAAAAATGACAATGTGACTGATATAATGTCCCTTTTCCATCCACGTGCTGGCCTGGCTCGACTGTTTAACAGGACGAGCAGCCTTTTGTAAATTAAAAGGGACAGTTTATCCCAAAATCAAACAAATATATTTTCCTCTTACCTGTAGTGCTACTTGTCCATCTAGATTGTTCTGGTGTGAGTTGAAGAGTTTTGGAGATTTGGCTGTAGAGAAGTCTGCCCTCTTTAAAATATAATGGGACTAAATGGCACTCAGCTTGTGGTGCTCAAAGCAGCATAAAAATATATTTGAAAAAAATTAACAGCAACGTCTCTTTCCAGAAATCATGACCTGGTTACTCAAAATAATTCACAGACCTTGTTGTGAACAATTTCATGTAGGAACTTTCTTTCTACAGTAGAATCTACCAGAACTACTTTCTTTCTACTAGAAAAAAGTAGTTCCAAAAAGTAGTTCCTAGATGAAACTGCTCACAGTAAGGTCTGTGGATTATCTTGAGGAACTGGGTCATGATTTCTGAAAAGAAAAGTGTTAAGTCAAACAGCTGTAAAATAGTGAATAAATATGTTTAATTTCCTATAAATTATTCACAGTAAGAGTACTCCTTTATTTTATTATTTAAAATGTTTTATTATGAAGCAGCAAAATCAGAAACTGTTGGGTTTTCATCAGCAGTAACTTAACGGGACTCCTGTACAGCGAATAGCGATGAACATGAACCAGCAAGATAAAGCAGACATCTTAAAATACAAACAGCGACACAGGAGAGAAACAACACGCCAAACCACAGAGATTCAGTTCGAAGCTTCAAAAGTACTGAGACCTGAAAATACAGAGACGTTTAAAAAACTCTTTCTCTCTGCTCTCCTCCACACACATGAGGCGAGTCCCACAATGCATGTGTTTTTTGAAAATGCCATGCCGGGCTGGTACATCTAGCAACTCACTTGTCCAACTGTTAAAAAAGAAAGAATTACACTATTAAACTATTTTGATATTCTGCAAAAATGGCAAAAAAATGTTTTCAGACTGTAACATATGGAGATTTGCTGCTTTCCTCCGTTTTATACAACCTTAAACTGAATATCTTTGGCTTTTGGACTGACAAAACAAGACATTTAATGAGACAATTCCTACAGGGGAAAGTAAAAATTGACTCTGGGCAACTAGATTTCTGATCCGTTTGCCTGACCGGGCAAGTGAAGAAATAGATTAGGATTGAATTCTTATGTGTTATTACTGGTCATGGAAACACAAACCAGCACGGGATGGTTTGACTCAGTGCGACCAAAGGTGACAATGGAAAAGCCCCATAATTCCTGCTGTGGTCGGTATCATCCCCGTCATCACCCTGACTACCACAACGCTCTTCAATGACCTCAAATAATTACTGCCATTGTCATTACGAACCATCATTAGAGCCATTAAGGCTGTTCAGAGTCACTGGCATTTATCATCTGCGTCCTCTCCAGTTTCATCACCCTCAACAGTTGCTGCATGTTGATGAGCAAGAGGTGTGAGAAGAGTCAGTGTGTGAATGTGTTCGTGGGAACCAGAGTGTGCGTGCTTCTGTGTTCCAGAGGGGTCTGTTATTTTTGCTCGACACTCTCCGCCTGGACTCCTCACAAGGAGTACTGCAAGGACGCTGGCAGATGGCGAATGCTGGCAGGGGCTCGGCCCTCGGTGCCGCACACCGGCTGCCAGCAGACAGAGCAGCACACGGCCGCAGGGAGGCTTTTTAGGCCACACACACTTGACACAAGGTGCTGGCAGACAGGTCAACGTTAAACACATTGCAGGGGCAATTATGAACACATGCAGGCACACACTGATTACTACACGCGCAGACAGATTGTAAGGTGGCCAAAACTCGCAGTGATATAATTCATTTTTGGGCCTGGTGTGACTTTTCTAGGCCAGTGGTTGTAAAAGTGGAGTCTGGGATCCCCCCGGGGGGAAAACGGAGGGAGAGAGGTGCTCCAACAAAATGAAGAATACTCTACTTACTGCAGTATAAGTTCATTCATTAGAAATTCTCAAGTAAAGAAACAACAGTTTGTTATTGTGAATCATTTCCTCAACGCTGACACACGAGCCAAAAACAGAACTCCCCAGTGAGTTAACAGTGTTATCATGGGACATCCTGTTCTAATACAGGATTGTTTAGAGTTCTGCAACATGATCATGTTTGTCCATGGCTCAAGTGGAACGGAGATGGAGTGAAGACAGATATATTAGAAAATAACTGCCAACAATGAATAAGAGTTCAATTCCAGTGGTGGCAGATTTGCTCATTTGCACATTTGACAAGTATTATTAGTCAAATGTATCAAAATATCAAAAGTGAGAGTATGAATTATGCTGAAAGGCCCCTTTCATGGGGTGTTATTATATTCTTTGAATATTATTTGTGATACATGATCAGATCTAATATTCAGCCTTTTTACGATTAAAAATCAGATTTCCAATAACTTAACTAGTTTGACTCATTTTTAGTTAATTTACTTTATAAAACTTCAGAGAACTGGTTTGTAACTATATTAAAAATCTTAGTTAACTTTGAGAAATGTTGCTAATAGCTCCCTGCATGTTTTGCTTCACGATAATGTTGAAAAATTATATCTTAATTAAATACAACACTTAAAGAGATTTCAACCAATTTTTGTATTGTAGGTTGTGTTATTCAAATTTTTTACACCAAGACTGTCATTTTTACTGCAAATGTGTATCAGTTATCAGTTTACTTGAAAAGGCTGCAAGTAATCTGAACTTGTATCGACCCTGAAAAAATGCATCAGTCGACCTCTAGTAAGTAGTAGTGTTGCACCTGGTTGAGTTTGAGCAAATTTTATCAACTTTACATATTATTTGGTAGTTTAACCTATAACAATGCATCTTACTTTGGTATGGATTATACGTTTTGTATTAACAATCATAACCTGCAAAGTAACTAGCGACTCCTTCTGACATACTATATGAATTAGGAAGCAGTATACAATGTAAATATTCAAATAAAGTACCTCAAAATTGTTCCGAAGTATATTTGCATTAGAGTAAATGTAAATACTTTAGAATTAGTCTGTTCTTGTTTGAAACTTCTACAACTAGAATTTATCCAGGTGCAAAACAATAAACACTTGTTTTAGATTTGACTTAAAATGGCCCATTTTGATGTCCAGTCAATCACTTTGTTGCTATGGAAACAGTAACCAGGGCTAAACTACTGAGAGTCAATTCAATTTCCTCTGATGATCCAAGAGTCAGAAGATTGCTACTGAGGGGCAGCAGGAAATTATGTTTGTGTTTGTGTGCATGTATGTGCGTGCGTGTGTGTGTGTGTGTGTGTGTATGTGTGTGTGTGTGTGTGTGTGGATTTGTCAAGAAAATTAATAACTTAGCAGGACGCGAGTCCTTGTTTGGATTACGTCCAATTAATTTTCAATTAGTGTCCTGGATTTATATGAGCAACTTTGTAAATTCATTTTCTTCTTGCTTGACAGTCTGGCTGAGCAGCACGCCTGTTTGTTGTTTACTCATTCTGTTAATGCTGAAAATTTACTACCAAAAAATAGCAACACATGCTGATGGAGGATGAAGACTGCTTTTCAACTGAATAGATCCACACAAAGTGATTTATAAAACGCTAACAATCACTTAAAGAGAGAGAGAAATTGTTGAGATGATTGAGTGAATGAGGCCTGTTGGAGAAAATAGCAGCTGATGGTTTGTTGTAAAAAGAAAAAGCTCAATACGGTGCTGGAGATTTGTTGGTTTTGTTGCTCAAACTTTAAAACATCCTCACATCAGTTTTCAGTGATTGCTCTTTGGAGATGAGTTCAGGCTGATGAAACAGTAGCTACAGCTGCAAACTTAAGAGTTAAGATGAGTTTTTAAAGAAAATTATTAACTGTCTTCATCTTCATTAAATTCATCATGGTAATTGGTAATAATGGTAAGCTCAGTTGACTGTAATGGTGTAATCAATGTGGAAAACTGACTCATAGCGACCCTAATTGACTGTTTAATAGGATGAAATATGTTCAAATTGATGCCATTTGGGGGCCTAACCTTTAAACAGCATTTAGCTTTGGTCTAGGGGGGAGAAAGTCCAACTGAAATTTGATTTCACATCGCTTTTTGTGAAGGAAACGAGAGATACACTGTGAGCTCCTGTCGTGCATTACTGACTCTGTACAGCCTCCCAACATTGATGCAAGATAAAGTTTTCTCCCTTTTCTTTACAAGCTTCTACAGTATAGCATTGGTTGTGTAGGCTGACTGTTAATAATTTAAGGCAAATTTAGTGTTTTGCAGTTTGTTTTGCACTTGGAACTTGGAAGCTAGTTAGCCTAGCTTGCTAATATTAGATAGAGTTTAGACATGAATTTTGTTCATGATTGCACATTAAGGGAAGATGGTGGTTAGGTAGTATCTTTATGGTCCAGTTGTGCTGATGGCAAAAGACTCGTCAAAACTGTTTAGACTCTCCTACAGCAGACTGTAGTCCTGAAACTTCAGAATGCAATTTGTATCTCAAGGAACAAAAACATACACTGTTGCTCAGGCCTTCAGTGTTATTCATCCATCTAGACAGCCATGAATACAAACGCCACATGATGAATACACCCTGAATCATAAATTATCCACTATCATATCCCTTCATACTGCCACAACTAATCGATTTGACGTGAAAGGCAACAGAAACAGTGTGGAGTGAGAAAATGAGTGTAAAATGTGAGGAAATTGTTCCTAAAAAAAGGTCAGGTCAGCTACCAAAAAAGAAAGAAACTTCAGTCATTCCTTGACTCGAATTGTGACATGGACTAATGTATGTAACAACATCGCATAAGGACTGCTCAAAGCACAGAGGGGCAACAGCTAACAAGGTCAGTCAGCCCCCAGCTGGTGGACATTTAAAATGACTTGATATTAGACACGACTGTTAGCTTCGTCCTCACAGACCAATCAAATTACAGTGCCCGCTTTCTCTGTCTGAACCAAAAATTCACAACCCTTGAAGAACACTAAAGCAAGGGTTGCTGTCACTACAAAATACAATTAAAAATTCTTCTTTATGGTAATTAATTGGAGATGATGTAAGTATACAACTCAACAAAATATACAACATATGTCGAGCATTTTTTCAGACATTTTACTGCAGAAACGATACATATTATTGCTTTAGGAACCCTGCTGTACAACCAGCTGTTGTTGTTCAGCATTACAACCTCCCACCCCCACTGCTGGAGGGAGTAAACAAGTAGAAGCCAGGAGACACTTTACCTGACAACCTGTTATCTTGACACATCACCTGCTCACCTCCCCATGCATCTCAACCCCATCACCCCACATACAAACACACAGTCATGCTAAACCCCACGGTTCCTGCTTCTTTCGTTACCATGGAGACCGAGCAGTAGCTGTCTCCGTGGACGGAATTAAAAAAAAACAAACAGACACCATCATCGTACGGACGCACGCAAACACACCAAATGCACCCACTTCGCACTCACACAGCAGCTGACACACACAACTATGCAGGTCAGTGATTATTCCCTCAGGTGCCAGAAGGTCAACAGGATGATCACGACCGGCGTGGAAACCATCAGCCGCCTCACCTTCATCCCATCACTGCCTCCTTGGTAATCACACGTCGCTGCCCGGCCACTTATATGTCACCTGTCACACTGAGGGACAGGGAGGAGTGATGGAGAGAGGGAGGGGTGTTTCTGTGTCTGTGTTTAAAACAAACGGTTCCTCGCCCAATATATATGTCACACATTCAGAAATATATGTTTGTGTTACAGAAAACGACCCCTTGACTCCATTTTGTATTATTCTGCTCCACCTCGGCCCCCGCAGCAGAACACACAGTGACAGAGCGGTTAGTGTTTGAACAGTCTGCAGGGCCTGTGTGTCACAACCAAGCCTCCATACAAGACCACTCAGGACCAGCCGTGTCCAATTTTATGCCTCATTAGCTCCGCATACACACAAACAAACACACACACAGTGCACACAGAGCACACAATATGTGCTGAAATATGCTGGCAAATACATACAGATGTAAACATGCAGGCACATAGGTCTCTTGATACTGGTTCAGATGGTGATAGCTGGCAGGGATGGGCTGTGCAGACTACTGGTTTCGTCACCGGTGTCATGTTCTGCCATGAGATGGATTTTGCAAAACCGTCATTACGTTGATAAGTTATTGATAAATGCTTCTAAAAAAAATAAAGTGCTTTACTGTAGGGATAACATGCACACAGAGGGCCACGCACATACTCAAAGAACCAGAGTTAGTAAGATGTGGAAGGTGAGAGCAAAGCACGCCAGTTTCTCTTCATCTTCATACTCCAACAAAACCCAGCAAATTAACTATTTTTGATTTAAATGTTCCCACAACAACTGGAACATCTGTCCCTGCATGAGACTAACTACTGTATGAATTTCACCCTGGATGGGTGTGGTTTTGCAAGAATACTGTGCAGCAGATCTGTTTATCTGATGCATTTCAAGTATGAAGGTAAGAAGTTTTCCTATGAACTGTACACTTGATCTCACACCTTTATGTACATGGAAACTGATAGTCTGCTTTGTAAGCCTGTTTGGGCATCTATTGATGCAAGATACTAACTTACATTGATGTCAGAATACAGATCCCCCTTCTGAGTAGGTTCTTGTTGTTGGACATAATTTAGTCCATCCAAATGTCAATATATTTTAGCACTATTTAGTTGAACATATTTCAGTTTTAGGGCTGCAACTAATGATCATTTTCATACTCGATTAATTGGTCAATTATTTCCTTGATTCATGAAATTAACAGTTGCTTGCAAATAAAATGTCAGAAAATGGTGCAAATTATCAGATCAATCAATCGATCAGTGTTTCCCAAAGCCCACAGTGACGATCTAAAGTGTCTTGTTTTGCCCACAATCCAAAAATATTCAGTTTATTGACATAAAGGAGTAAAGAAACCAGAAAAGATTCACATTTAAGTAGCTGGAATCTGAGAATTTTGACTTTTCTTCCTAAATAAATACTCAAACCGATTATCAAAGTAGTTGGTGATTAATTAAATAATCGATTAATAATAATGTAATCGATTAATCTTTGCAGCTCTCGTCAGTTTTAGAATAAGCCATCAGGTAAAAGTCATTCGAAAATCTGCAGCCATGCCAGCAGCACAGGGAGTACAAATCTGAGCATATCTGCGTAAATCAATCATCACAAAAATATAATAATTTCTGTTTTCTTCGTTTGATGTGACATCTATTTTTGGTTTAATCTTGAGAGTTTGGCAAAGATCAGGTTAATAAACAACTTTTTGGGGTTATGGTTTTGTTAGCTTATACAAGAAGTGACAAGACGACACAATGCGAGCCAACAAGAAACATACATAACATAACAAGGTACATAACACTCTTGTGTGACGCAGGATTTAAGGCGCCACACCCAGATGAAATACATAATTTTTAGGGAGTCTCGACCCCACATAAAATGGGAAACCCTAACCATTGAACACTAACCATTTAACTTCCAACTGCTTTGTTAATGAGGGCTGGTACAAAGCAGAATTTGTTTGAAAACTCAGTTCACGGCTGGACTGATAGACTGTAAGTGTTGCCATTATTATGTTGCTTTCCTGTTTATTTTGCAGGTTAGCCTGTTGAAGTTTATCTAATGTCACTAGAATCTATTGTAGGCAGACACTGGAGCAGTGTGGGAGTATTTAAGAAGGACAGTCAAGAGAAGCTGTGTGAACCTTAAGCCCCATTTGAAGCCAAGTAAACACTCATATCTCCTTATAATGTGAACAGAGTAGAAAACAGGAGGCGCGTTGTCAAACACGCACAAACAGGAATATATTATACACACGATGACACAAGTAATTGGACATACAATATGACAAGGTATTTGCATACCTCACAAATATGTTGTCACATGATAAACAAACATAAACCCTAATCCTATTAAACTGTATTACAACCCAGACAAGGTACAACATGCGTGTTTATACACTGTAGCAGCAGGCATGCCTCACCCGCTGGTGATGCTGCACCCCACGACTTCACATCAACTGAATCCCACCGACATCCTGCGTCACTGCTGACATGAGGATGTAAACATGCAGAGAGCGAGACAGGGAGTGAGACAGAGAGTGTCCTTGTGGACTTTTCTACACAGTATAAGTGAAAGTAGCCCAAACAACCTAAAAAGAACTGGGCCAGACAGACAAAGAGAGGAGGGGAAGGAGGCTGGTTGTCATAGATGAATAGGTGTACTTGAGTGTGCGCGTGTGAGTGTTAATGTAATCGGCGCCGCTGTACATCCAACGCAGATTTAAGCGTTAATATGATAATAGAAGGTGACTGTAGCCAGGTTTCTATAAAACTGTGAACTGTGTGATTTCCATTTATTATGCAAACAGGACGTTGGTCTTGTAGCAACAGCTGACAGTTGCTCTTTGCATGTGTGAAGTGTTCAGCTTATACAATCAAGCATAAGAATAAGTTGTTTACAGAAAGAGACGCAAACACTCCAAACTCATTTCAAAACCTGAGTTGAGTTCAGTGACAAAACATCTCAATAACTGATGATGATGATGATTTGAGGAAAAGCATCAACTGCAGAAAGAAAGAAAGAAAGAAAGAAAGAAAGAAAGAAAACTGAAAATTTTAAGGCAACTTACTTCAATAGATTTTTGAATTCTGAACCAAACTCAAACTCTTATGTTTTGAAAAAGTTCTGCCAACTAATAGTGGTTTTTGTTGGGATAATTTATTTTTCTTCTTTGATAAACTTGAATTTTTGAGTTGTAGAAACCCCCCAAAAGAAAATATTTGAAAAATTGTTGAGCAAACTCACTGATGTGAAAGTAAATAATGGTTAATAATTGAATATTTTCAGTTGCAACCATTTAATTTTCAAGCAGCTTACTGTGAACAACTTTTCAAATATATTTTTTGGGGGGGTTGATTCCAAACTCTAAGACAGTGAAGTGAAGGCAGTTACCTTAAAATCATGATTTATTTGATAACTTTCATTAATTATTATTTCTGTGTATATAGAAAGATTTAAAAAAGCAAGTGAAGCAATTGAAATGGGGAAAATTACAATAAATTCAGAGTATGAAGAATAAGAATATTTCAAATGTGCAAGATAATCTATCGTGAATTTATGAGAACTGTAGTTTCAACTATACTTTTTTTTTATTTTTGGGAATAGAAACATTGTATATTTAAAATTGCTGAGAGGTAGAAGGTGGAGGCAAAAGAAGTAATAGTAGTAGTAGTAGTATTAGTAGTCTTTATATGTCTTTATAGTCAAATACACAGAATAGATAGTGCTCAACAGAACAGTCAAAATCTGCACACCCGGGGGGGCACCACCCATCCCTAACATTCAAAAACTGTGTGAAACTCATTGTACTCGTTGCATCATTCACATCCTGCAACATGCCGCATGAAATCAAAATTAAGCTTCAAAAATAATAGCATAGCTTTATGCACCAATTATGATTCAATTTCACTCTGCTCATAGTCAAATTCGATTATTAGAGTCATCTGACGGAATTACATAAACCAGAGTAACAGAATTAATCTCTGACTCTTCCATCATGTGGCAGCAATGATTTAAGACTCCCTCTCAGTAATGTTATATATTCCACTGCTGGCTCTATTCCAGTTCATTCTCTGAGTCTGTCCCATTACTCACACTTGTGGTCCTGAGCACTTAAGTGCACAGGTAATAGGCGAGTGAGTCCCAGAATGTCAAGACACAGTCCACTTAACCCACACCTGATGTGCACTCTCCTAATACTGCTTCAAAGTGGTGTTCGGAGTTAAGTTTACCCCACAACTCATCAGGGTCTTACTGCTCCACATCAGTCCAATAATCTGCCTGTCTTCGTGGGAATCATTGCATATTAACACTGTAAAAATAAGTGTTAAATATTGTATCCTTTTCTCAAAGATGTTTTAGAAATATTTTCCAATCCTTAAAAATTCCATCATGGACACCAGTCACTTCAAATATTTGGGGATATGAAATCCCTAATGATATCAATGTCCTAAATCTCGGTGTAATAACAGAGAATGTGATTATAAAAGAAAAAAGACTGGTGTCTGTGTAAAATACTGTTTATTGCAAGCAAGTGATCATCATGAACTTGTACAAACCTGATCCTCTGAGCCTCAGGCAGTGGATGGACATAGTCAAAGAAATCTTTGTAATGGAAAGGATGACCTTCTTTTTGGGATCTAAAGGAGAAACCTACTTCAGAAAATGGGAGAAATGGGCAAATCACGTTGCAATGGAAGAGGACACTACCTTTCTATGATTTCCTTTGGACATCTGAACTGATATATCAATATTATTTGAGCTGGTGTGCCTCCTTACTAGGGGTGTAAATCACAGGTTTCATCATGATACAATAGCATATCAATCCATCTGATTTGACAATTTTATAACTGAACTCTTCCAGACATTTATGACACAGGCATGCCATGTGATTTTCAAGATAACGGTCTATCTCAAAGATGACAATATAGATGAATATTTTCACTTTGCATTGATAATATTGTATCGTTGAACATTTGTGATCATTCTTCCTGTTTGTCTTTCTTCTCATGTATTTTATAAACATGTTAAAATGCATTAAATAAAAATTATCTCAAGACAGAAACCATTCAAAACAATATCATGTTCTATCCTTTTTATATCCAGTGGATATGCAGTATATCATCTGATTGTAATTGGTTGATCTCACTTGTTCCAACAGTATTTTTATTATGTAAGTGACGTGATGTCCCCATTAATCAAGCATGTCCCACTGAGCTCTGATAAACTTCCAAATGCCTGCAGTCATTACAGACACTTAAGCACTTTGGCAATTACTGGAAATACGTCACACTAGTAGACTAATGATTACTCGCAAATACCACAAGTTTAGATGCTGGCATGACAGTCTAAGAGGTGACGCAAGCTCCCTCATAATGGATCCAGGTACAAAAATTCTGCAATGCAAATGTCTTCCCAAAAGAAGGACAAATAATCTTTGCTATTTTGTTAAATTGTGCAAATGGCTTTAAGGCCCCCGCTGATAGAAGGCGCTGTAAAGGTTTAATTTAAGCATTACATCAAGAGGAAAACAATAAGAAAAATGCAGGGCTGAGGGTTGAGACCATGAGACCTGGGATTGAAACTCTATGATTGTATAATTACCTGTAGACACACTGTTAGAACTCTGATTCTGAAGGAAAATCATGTTTGTGAGTCTCTCTGTTTAGTCTGTCAGACCTGGATTTCATGGAGCTCAGACTAGCTTGTTTTTCTGAAGCTATCGCAGTTCATTAAATGCTATTTTAATTTAGATCTGCGTGTCTACATCCACATCGAAAACGCAAGAAGAAAAAAAATCCCATCAACACCACCGTCATACCTATCAAGGAGGGATTATACACTTCATTTCACACATGTCAATCGGGCTCTTTTCTATAATGATCCCAGATTAATAATACTCTAATACACACACACACACACACCATGCACTATCTGAATAACGAGCACTGGGCCCATTTTTCATTCTGTGCTTGCTTAGTTAGCCTTTCCCGCCTCTTATCACCACTCTGCTCGCCTTGCTTCCAGCTTGCTGCCAGGACTCTGCCACCCTGCATAGTCATTAACACCTAATACAGAGCAGCGGGCACCAAATGACTCTGCAGTGTCCTCCACACAACCTTGCATGTCCTTTCTGTTTAACTTGCAGGTTAGTCAGGTTTAAAGTGTTTGACCTGGCATCCGTCCCACCTATTCATTCATGTATTTACTCTTCTAAACTTCCCTCAAGTTGATGTTGTATCCTCCCCGTTATGCAGAAAAGGATTCACGGCCTCTTGGGACTAAAGCCGGACTGTAAACAAGCAGCATTATGGTGCCTCCAAGTGTCAGTTTAAAAAGAGTTGACTATGGCGAGACATGAAGAGGATTTTTAGTGGTTCAAGGCTCCCCACAATAGAATTACTATAATGGAAGAATAAGTCATGAGTCAAGAATGCACGAGACTGGAGAATATGATCAGAGTTCACATAGACACTCCTCACTAGTGACATCAAAGGGAATTACTAATTTGCAAGGCAAATTAAAGGAAAGCAGGCTGATTCCTGCCATCAGACATTGGTACACAGTATAACTGTTTGCCCCAGGTCCTCAGTTTGAGCAAATTCTTTGTGTCTGGTGTCAATACAGTGAAAATTATTTGGAATTTAAATATGTTACTGTGAAACAATTGAACTAAGTTTATACTTACTGAAAATGTAGCTCAGCTTTGTGCAGCTGAATGGCTTTGGGTCAGTTATTTTGGATGGTTTGTACACTGTCATAGACAACATGTGTCAAAGTCAAGGTCAGCGAGATAAATCCAGCCGTGCACCTCATTTTATGTGTCCCATCACAGCTTGCAAAGAATGTAACCTGTACAGTGCAATAGAGCTGAACAGTGACCTCACACTTTTTAAACAGCTCAGGCTCTGGAAGTGAATTTCCCATTCATTCACTTCATTTACATATCAGAAAATCCTTATATAGAGAGTTTAAAAAGCCTGGAACCAAGCCAACAACTACGAGCTGAATCATGACCATAAAACATCTGATTCAGAGTAAAAAAAAAGGCAAAGGCATAATAATTATCCCAAGTATTTTAAGAGTGAAGAAACTACTCATCCCATAAACCACTGCAAATGATACCACTTCTCCCTAAATTTAATATATACTACACTGTAAATAATAATATTAAACTGTTAATAAAAGTGTTGTAATATGTTGTAGTGTGTGTTTTGTGTGTATATATATTACATTCACTGCAGCTCCACAACATGATTAGTATGATTCATGTCAGCTACTGTTGGCTGCATAGCTAGCCAGCCTGTTAGCGGAACCACCTGTTTGCGGGCATAGTAAACATTTCCATGGTAACAGTGAGCTCCACCATTTAAAGACGTTACTGTTACACTTTAGGACTGTGGGTACTGTGCTTCTTCTCCACGACATTGTGAATAAAAGATGTTTTTCTAAAAACAAGGTTGATATCACACAGACCTTTGACTTCTACAAAAGCATAAATCATCTTTCACACACACTAAATCCTATATTCAAAGTATGAATGGGATTTTGACTTCTGAAACCTCACTGCTGAGCTCTATTCTGTGCTGCATTACGGAGTCTAACGTTACGGTGTCTTGGCATTATTTTTCTTAGACAGCTTGTTATTAATCATTAAGTTATGACTGTAACCATAATGATCGCATTCAAAGGCAATTATGTGATATGATAACATGATATATATATTTATATAGTGCTATATGTACAACTGGTGCTTTGAGGGAAACATAATGCTAATGAGGCCCAGGACGAAATTGAGTTTGACACCCCTGTCACAGACTGTACACACATTCATATAGAATTCATGCATTTAAATTACTATTACTACTAACAGCCTGTAATTATGTGTGAACCTAGAATCAGTCAATTCCTTGTGTAAACAGAGAGTTGCAGCAAAACAGCTGTTGTGGAAACAGTAATGCAATTTAAGGGCATTTACACCAAGACGATTGTTGTAATTTCCCAGTTAAAAAGTCACTCTGGCCGTAATAAAGGACACACCACCATTCTGCATCTATCCTCCAGAATAATTTGAATAATTCCTCTTGGAGCCGGAGCAAGTGCTATAAACCGTGGGGTTTGATGGTGTTGTGGCGGCTCAGATGACTCAGACACATACTGTGTACCCGCCAATCTGGCATGCAACCTTTGTCACATGTCATCACGCCTCCCTCCCATCTTCCCTGTCTGTCTCTACTGTCAAATACCAAAGACTGCAGAAACACGGGGAGAAAAATAAACTCAAAGACGCTTCAAGCTGCAGTTAAATCGCAAACAACTTTCTATCCATCGACATTAAAATTCATTGGCGCTTTTTCTCTGAGATGAATGTATCTCTGGGGCATAACACTCACTTGGAGACTGACAAGCACGAAGAAAGCAGCGCAGGAGCAGGAAACACATTCGCCGCCACCATGAAGTCCCTCTGGCCACAGTAAATTCTATATCCCTCTATTGATTTCAATTACGATAACTGTTATTAGGCAGCATGCACGACATGAAGTCGATGATCCAGTCGAGCAAATGTTGAGCGGTGGAGCGAAGGGAGCCCATTGTTGCTGAGTGGGCCGGAGGTGTAAATGGGAGGAAATAGAGTGAGAAAGAGGGAGATTACATGAAATATCCTCTTACCTCCACCGAAAAGTAGCAGCAGGTAATGCGTTTGAAAGTGGCAATCAGTTTCCTAAACTCTCCAGTGCTCTGAGTGAAGTGGAAGAGCTGAGTGGAAGAAGAGTTTTCAATTTAAATCCCCTTAGTTAATCTTGCTAGTTTTTCGTATAAAAAAAAAGACTTGTTTGTCTTTTATGCGTCTCTTGGTTTACACATCACTGCTATGAGGTAAGTTGCTGTCCTCGAAACAGCAACTGTCCAATAATAGATTAGCAACCATATTTTTGACAGTTTTTTTACAGGCTTAAAACTTTGCACTGCCTTAGCAATTGTTTTTACAGTATCCAGTAATATTTGCACAATCTCGCTCTGTCTGTAGACGCAGCGTGTGACCCTGGCCCAGGAAAGACACTCGGTCAAACCAAACATCTTACATTGCGCAATAAATGCACTTTATGTAGTCCTGTGTGGTCTATGTATGTTATATGATTCTTTCTCTCGTGTTGTTCTATGTTGCACCTTGGTCCCAGAGGAACGTTGTTTCTTTTTACCATATATCAGCTGTATGTGGCTGAAATCACACAGTCAGTCAGTCTAACTTGGCTTGGTTAGCTCTTATCCCAGCATTATTCCTGGGGCGATCACTGTCTGGTTGGTCTGGTTGAGTGACCGTCTCAAGGTCCACTGCACTAACCTAATCTTTGCGCTTCCTTGTTCTCCATTAATGAGTGTATTTCTGTCGTCTATCATAGACATATACGCGGCGTATTTAACAATCCGACCAATGTATGCTGCAATTTGGCTTTAGCTTCAGTCTTCCAGCATTAACGTTACATTATGCACACAGCTGTTAAGTATCTCTACATATCTAAGGCACATTTACAGGGTTCTCCTTAGCCTGTGTCAAATGGAAACATTAAAAAGTCAGCTGGAGATGGACCTCTCAGCTGACTCCAAGAGTTTAAGAATTTGCATTAGCTTACATTAGCTACCTACACTTGTGAAATCTGCTAGCAAGATTCATCATTTTAGCTGACAAATTCCATGGCATCTGCTAGAAATGAGAAGCTGCTCTTGTCTACTTCTCTGTGGAATCGAAGATGTAATATTTTTTTAAAATACTGCCAGTTTCGATGTTTAATCTGCCACCGCTGTCACTGCAAACTGCAGACTTAGCAAGAATCACTAAGGAGGGCGGGGCTTAGAGAAGGCTCAGTTTTGGGGAATTTTGTTTTTGCATAAAATGAAGGATGCTCCAATGTTCCAAAAAGTTCATTTTTTCTGTTAAAAAAATACATGAATGTCAAGCTAAAGACAAAGTTGAATTTCCTGATGCTGACATTTTATGAGAAACAAAGTTTTCACCTTGTAATACCAACATATACAGTGTGGGCTTGCCGTTGTGTCCTTGGCGTATTTGTGCCAGCAATTAGAAATATCTTTGAAGACGTGTGAATAATGGATGCATCGTGCATCAGAGAAGAAAGTAAAGGCCCATGGTTGCTTTGAATTAATGATGACTACAATGCAGACTCCACTCTGCTGCCTGTGACACATAAACAGCAGAGGAATAAGAAGTCGACCGCGAAGAAAGTACTGGGGTAAGAAGAAAAAGGGAGCAACGTGCATAACAAGAACAGACAGGAGCGGAGGAGGAGTGTCGCGAGGAATAAGCAGAACGGGGAGGAAAAGACGAAAGATAGGATTTAATTACCCCCAGTCAATTGTGGCAGAGTAAACACATGGGCGCACACCAAAACGGTCTGGATCACTGTCTGAGTGGACAAACACGCGCCAGCACAATCACACAAGGATACACACATGCAGAAAGTGACAAATTAATAGCAACCTGTGAAAAAACACTTTCAGCCTTGTTGCAAAGTGTTCATCAAACAATTAAA
>JAJHUR010096619.1:9942-36584 GCA_027495735.1 Lutjanus campechanus
GAAAAAAAAAAAAAAAGAAAAGTCAGAGAGACTCAAGAAGCCACACCTGTGTCAGGCCTGGACATGGAGACAGTCAGAGAGACAGACAGACTTTTAAATTCTGCTGTGCTGTCACCAGTCAACACTTAAGCCCTTTCCTTTCTTGTTACCATAATGATGCGGAGCTATGCCGACTGCTGACTGGAGAAAGAGGCTCGAGTGTTGACTGTGTTTCTTCTTATTAAGGAGACATGGCCGTCCACCAAAGCACAATCTAACAGGAGGGATCCCAGTGGTCTATCTGGACTCAGTATTGATCTTCTCCATACAGGGGTGCTTCGGGGCCCTGGCAATAAAGAATGCATCTTCTTTGACGAAAACGAAGACCCACTGGGACCGTGAATGGCTTGTATTCTGTATTGTATTCCAATTTGTGAAACCTTATTGAGCACGTTGGCCCAGACTGTGCTTATGGGAAGCCTAAAGGAAACAGGATAAAAGAAAATACCCACCCCAGCCACAGCCTGTTCACCCTGGTGCTGTCTGTCAAGAGATGCACAAGTATCTGCAGCCGGACCACCAGAATGACGAGCAGCTTCCTTCCTCAGGCTGTGAGACTGATTAATTGTGCTTATAAGAAACCCAAAGGATACTTAAAGGCAACACCCACCCCAGCCACAGTTTGCTCACCCTGCTGCCATCTAGCAAGAGGTAGAGAAGTATCCACCACCGTACCACCAGACTGATGAGCAGCTTCTTCCTTCAGGCTGTGAGACTGCTTAATTGTGTTTAGGTGAAGCCCAAAGGATACCAAAGGGCAATACCCACCTCAGCCACAGCCCGTTCACCCTGCTGCCATCTGGCAAGATATACAGAAGTATCTGCTGTCTCACCACCAGACTGACGAGCAGCTTCTTTCTTCAGGTTGTCAGACAATATGCACCCCAGCCACAGTCTGCTATGGTCTGGCAAGAGATACAGCAGTATCCACTGCCATTCCATTAGACTGATGAGTAGCTTCTTCCCTCAGGCTGTGAGACTGCCTAACTTTGCTTATGTGAAGCCTAAAGGATACTAAAAGACAACACCCGCCCCACCCACAGTCTGTTTACCCTACTGCTGTCTGGCAGGAGATGCAGAAGTATTCAGTGCCATACAACAAGACTGAAGAGCAGCTTCTTCCTTCAGGTTATCAGACTGCCTAATTCATCCTCAGCACTCCACCATATAAATTATTTTGTTGTACAATTTTATTTCTTTCTTTAATGAATTCCAGTCAATCAATCAAAGAGTGAACTATGTTGAAATCTCATTATACAACCTTGTTGGAAATGATGAATAAATCACCTTGTATCCTTGTATATGCTTCAAACCCTTTGAGAAATGGGTGGATTTTCCTGCATCTTCCTTGTTTTTCTTCTTCTCATGGTGCTTTTTATTGTAGGATTTGTCCAACAAGTTTTGGTTACGAAAGCACACACTCATCTACACGTGTCCAGCTACCTGTTTCTGTACTTGGCAGGCTATAAAAGCATACTTTTTGGATATGGTTTGACCTTTCTCACATTGTTTTCAACACACACACACATACGCACTCTCTCTCAGGCTGGTAACTTGGCTCCAGCGCTGCTTCTCTGTGAGGCAGGCGTACATTGTGTGCAGGGCGAGAGGAGGGCTTTGATGTAATCAATATCAGATTTCAGCTGTTT
Organism: Lutjanus campechanus; assembly: GCA_027495735.1. Lineage (NCBI taxonomy): Eukaryota > Metazoa > Chordata > Actinopteri > Lutjaniformes > Lutjanidae > Lutjanus > Lutjanus campechanus. Next base: position 11,631 of record JAJHUR010096619.1, read on the forward strand.
CACTGTGAGCTCTCATCCTGAGTGGCAGCCTTGACTGACTTCTTCTTACTGCTTATGCAATCCCACTCCTCTCTCCTCTCCCACCTCACCCGTTTTCCTTTCCCTTTTGTACCTACTCTCTGCCCATTACTCTTCCTTTATCTCTCCTTTTACTTCATTCCTTCACCTTGTTCCCATTTTTGCCTCCTCCTCCTCTTCCTCCTGCTCTTCTCATTTCCACCTCTCCCTTCATCCCCCCCCCCCTGTCATAATCATCTCTGTGATTGCTCTTCCTCTCCCGGGCGGTGATGTTTTCACTGCTGCCTCCTTGTCTAACTCGCTGATGCTAGATTATTGCTGTATGATTACAGCTACCATACCATGATGATCATTATTGCATTTCGCATGGCAGTGTTCAACACTGGATGAGCAGATCGAGATGCTTTATCCAATTTAGATCTCATTAAGACTTGAGAGGAAATATCCCCATGCAAGACTCACATCTCAGCTTTTTTTGTTGTTTTTTTGAGTGTTTCCAGGACGACTGCAACTCCATTCTGTTGTTATTGCAGTGCCATTCTCATCATCATCATCGCCACCATCACTATCACCATCAGTTCATGTTGCTGCCCGTCATCGCGCTGCCTTTCACATCAGCCCCCTTTTGAACATTTTTGAAGAGTTTGGATTTGCAGCGATGCCTTTCACTCCACTGTCATTATCACAATAATGATTATGACAGGACTGGATGGCTGTTGATAACCTAACATACTCTGTGATTGATAATATGAGGTATTTTGTGCCTCATCCCTTCTGTTGTCTGATTGCCATTCATCTTATTAAATGGAGCAGTTCATTAGACAGAAGCATTATGAATCTGATTTGCATTTGCCCATATTCATATTGCATACATTAAAAACAACACATGCGTGACATTTCAGCTTCACCGGGCATTTGAGAGTACAGATGAATATATTCATCACAAGCTTTTTTCCTTTCCCCTCCTCACTTGTCCAAAAAGCCACTCTGAAAATGATAAAATGTGATTCACAGGTGAACTAGCCCACGTGTTTGCCTTTGTTTTGCATTTTCAATGTCAGAATTTGAATTTTTAATTTGAAAGCGATGTTGTAGCAGCCGAGAGATTGTTCCGCTTGTTGTTTTTAAATCAATATTTTCTGCTTTGGTGAACCCTGTAAATTCAAAGCCTTGTTTTGCTGTGCTGAATGCATCTTACATATTTTTACGTCGGTTGGTTCCACTCATATCACTGCATGCTGTGGCCTCCAGTTGGCCTATACATCATTATTCCAATGTAATGTAATTCTTTCCCCGTGGCACTCTAGTCTGTGTGATTTAACTTTTATTTTCTGACTGCTTTAGTATGCTTGTGATGTATCATCAATCTGATTCATCCTGAACTGACTTTTGCTGTTGCCTCTCTGGCTGTTTGCCCTCTTTTAACTCTGTGTGTGTATGTGTATGTGTGTGTGTGTCGGTATGTGTGTGTGTGTGTTAATGTATGCATGTATGTGCCGTGCCTCGCCATGCAGTGCGGTGAAGGGCCGATGCCGGGCTGTAGCCCCAGGCTGCTGAGCTGAGAGGGAGAAGCAGGAGGATGCAGTGGGTCGCTCTGGCAGTGGCCCTGGGGTGTGTGTGTCTGTCCCGGGCGTCGCACACCCCCACCCCTACCCCCACCTCCACACACACGCCTCTGGTGGACAACTCCGAGGAGGAAGTGGACGAGCCGTGCTTCGAGCCGTGCACGTGCGAGGTCAAAGAAGGCGTGCTGCACGTGCACTGCGATGGGCGGAGCTTCACTAATGTCAGCCAGGTATCATCCTCTGTTCATTTGTCTCGCTGTGACGGGCACGTGGAGCTGTGCCGCACTTTATTGCGCTGTCATTTATCTCATTAACATATCTCCAAGTCTAATATCCTGCCTCTAATGTGGCTCATGGCTGCGTCTAACTGCTAAATTCATGTAATTAATAAGATAACTAATCAGACCTCTAATTAATCATTCAGGTGTCACAGTCGTGGGTCCGCCCTTTCAAACTCAACCTCCAGAGGAACTCTCTGAGGCGTCTCTATAGCAACGGGTTTCAGCACCTTGGCAACGCAGTGTCGATAAACCTTGGCAACAATGCACTCCAGGACATCCGAGTGGGAGCTTTCAATGGTTTGGCCAAACTGAGACGTCTGTACCTCCACGAGAACAAGCTGGAGGTCTTCAGAAACGATACCTTCGCTGGTTTAGAGGCTCTGGAATACCTCCAGGTAGGCTTGAGAATATAATCCATGTTGATTAGCCCTGATTGACAGGGTTAATGACAAATTTACCTAAGATTACATCAGATAGCTCTGACAGAAAGAGTCAATGGCTAGCAGGTGGCTTTAGTGAAAGAATCTTCTCAAGATCTCTGTGCAGCTTTCCTGCTGCATTCAGCATATTTTTCAATTGCAGTAATTAAATGTTCATCACATTTTCTCTTTTACCTGCAGGCCGACTACAACGTGATCAAACGAATCGACAGCGGTGCTCTGAGGTTCCTCTACAAGCTCCGGGTTCTCATCCTCAACGACAACCTGATCCCTGTCTTGCCTGCTCATCTGTTCAGGTTAGAGTCTGATTATTTGACTGCAAAGCTTTTTGAATTATGCCGGGACTGATCTGTAGACGTATCAGTGTCAGACACAATTAGCCAGTCTGTACTGCTGTTGAATTAATGTTTCTGTGGCATTCTATTTCATATCATAAAAGACGGATTAATCATCAGATAAAAAGCAGATTTCGCAGCAATGGAATGTGTGAACCTTTATTTTCGCTTACTATCATGCTGTCCTTTCATCTAACCTAGCTAACTATCGCCCCCCCCTCCTCTTCCTCTTGTTCCAGATCTGTGTCTCTGACTCATTTGGACCTGCGGGGAAACCGTCTGAAGAGCCTGGCATATGCTGGAACCCTGGAGTACATCGGCCGCTCCCTGATGGAGCTGCAGCTGGAGGAGAATCCCTGGAACTGTGGCTGCGAGGCGGTGCAGCTACAGCAGTGGTTGGGTCAGATCCCCTACACGGCGGTAGTTGGGGACGTTACCTGTGAATATCCCTTCCACCTTCATGGCAAGGACCTGAGGGAAATCCCTCGCAAGGAGCTGTGCGCTGACCTCCCAGATAAAGAGCTGCAAGCAGGGGCTGGCAGTCCGTCAACAGGATCACAGCCCCAACATTTGCCGCCAAACTCTAAACCCAACTCGCACCCTGGCCGAGTCAGGCCGACAAAACCCTCCTCCATGGTTCACGGCTCCCGCCAGAACACTCACCCCTCTTCCACGTCATCGTCCTCTTCCTCAGCAGAGCGAAAAGACAGGGAGAGGCACCCGAGGCCAACAAAAAGGCCTCGACCCTCCAGAATATCCCCCACACCTCGTCCCAATCAGAATCCCCCCGTGGCTGGCTACCAAACACGACCCCCCATCCCCATCATTTGTCCTATGGGCTGCACTTGCAACCTGCACATCACGGACCTGGGCCTGACGGTTAACTGCAAGGAGAACGGCTTCCTCAACGTGTCCCAGCTCACACCTCGGCCTCTCAACGGCCGCAAGCTGTATCTGAGCGGAAACCTAATCCAGAGGATCTACCGCACAGATTTCTGGAATTTCTCCAGCCTTGACTCGCTTCACCTGGGGAACAACCGCATCTCCTACCTCCAGGAGGGGGCTTTCTCCAGCCTGACGAGCCTGAGGAGCCTCTATCTGAACGGCAACAACCTGGAGAGGCTCAGCCCACATATGTTCCTCGGGCTGCAGAATTTAAGGTAGGTTTTTTGAGAACAACACACACTCACTCACTTGGGGGCGTTACTAGATGATGGCCACCCCATTATGCTCAAGCATGATTGCGGGATCTTGATTTCAACCACATGTTTGATGAATATTTAAAAATTTGCATTGTTTTCTTCTCGTATGAGTAGCCTACTTTTTGTTATTACAAGGTTAAAGGTAGAATCGGTAGGATTTGTCCGAGCTGTTTGTTAACGCATCAGAAAAATACCAGGACATGAAATACAGAAGTTTTGGGGTTGGTAAAGCATCCTGAGCAACGACAGCAAAAGTATGAGAAAAATAAGGAAATACAGGCAGAGGGCAGAGTCTGTGCAGATACAGCCACAACACACTTTCTAGTCGGTCATAAGTGATGATTCAAAGGGATTATATTTCCATGAGTCTATGCATTTTTTTTTTCTTAGAAAAATGTTGCATATTATACCTTGAATTTGCTTAGTGGATTATTTTACAATGCAGGCTTGTATAAGGAGATGTTAGTTGTATTCCCTTTATGCTGCTCACAAAAACAAAAACTATACACAAAAAGCTATGTTATATACAGCAAATTGTTGAATAAATCATGAAAATAAAATTATTTTCAATGGTGGAATGCTGAGGGGTCTTATAGCCTGAAGACAGCCAGACTTAAAGGAGCAATACGTAGCAATTGTGTGTGAAAAATAGTACGGCAGTCCAAATAGTGAATTGGAGCCATAGGTTGAAATCCTTGCAAACAAGTGACTATGGGTTTTATTCTGTAAGGTGTTCAGCTGTTTATAAGTGTCAGTTGTCCGTCACCATAGTTAAGCCTTTTATCCTGAAAACTGTTCTGAAAATATGCAATCTGGACTTTGAATTAAGTGGCTGCTTGACTTACTGCCTTCCAGACTCCATTGACATATTGCTAACTGTCAGAAATATCTTTGCCTTCTACAAGATTAGTAATGATTTCTTACAACTCACAAACAGACACCCACTCATTCGGCAAACATTCTGCGTTAATTTAAACACATATTAATGTGAAACGGGCAAACAAAAACAGCTATTCTGACCCGTTATAGAAGTTTCAAAGGGGGATACCGCGACTACAGCAGTGTTGTCAGAGAGAAGAGTATTTCAACTGAACATGTCTCCTCAATGTCAGATGACATATCATGGTAATTTTGTGATTTGTTATGGTAAATATATTACAGATTGCTCCTTTAAAGAATAAATGATGGAAACATGAGATCACAGTTGTCTGGTGCCACTCTGTTGTGTCGTGATTGGTTGGACTATTTATCTTTTAAATCTCACAGGAATGTAAGAAACTAAGATACTGTAATGTTAGTAATTAAAGTTGGCCTAGATATGAAGAATGGAAAATTAATGCTATTCTGACGAGTGTGCATGCTTGCACACTCAGTGCCCCACTTGGGCCACCCAAGTCAAAAAAAGTCTGAACACGCCCCTGCACTCACTTTTGCCATTTGAAGCACTTCACTCTCACTTCAAACAAATTCATAAACAGAAACCACATGTCAGCTTAGGTATTTAGACATTTGTTTATAAGTATGTGGAAATTAATTTCACTGTAATACTGGCATAGCGCAGAGCAGAACATTTTGATTACCATTATGCTGGAGTTTGATTGAAATGAAAGGTGCCCATTCTCTTCCAAGGAGTGTCATTTGTTAGTCACGCTGCCTGATGGCATGCTTCAGTTGAGGTGTGAGCCTGGTATGAGTGACAACGTGAAAATTAATGTTTTTTTGTATTTGCATACAGAGGTGTTGATAAGGCGGTGAGACGTCTGGGTGATGCCAGGAATTTGCCTTTTTGGAAAAAGGATTATTATAAAAAAGGAGTCGTCAGAATGATGCATATGTATCATTGTCAGATTAAGCTTACAAAGATAATTCCTCTGCAAATAATGCACACAGCAAATATCTACCGTCAGTAATTGTATTTATTCAGCGAGTTAAGCATTGTGGTGTTTGATTAAGACAACAGGTCAACCTTCATCCTCTGCTATATAAAGAATGAGGAGGTTTGTGCTTCGTATTCAGAGCATCCTTTAGTTTTCAGCCCAGCTGTCTCTATATTTCAAGATAAGGTTCAGAAAATCTACAGACCCATTAATTTGACTATTAATCAATAATAAAGATCCTCTCAGGACATTCAAAAAGTCTTCCTCTTAACCTCTCGTTAGCCTTTGTTAGTGAGTCCATGGCGAGAGAGCGGTATATTCAAACCGCATCCATTACTTATTTGAGCAATAGAAGTATATTGGATGACTCGCATGCAGGGAAAAGTCTCCAGTCAAACTTAATTCCTCCTTCAGTTCACCCTGATTTCTATTATTTAATTAAAAACCTCAAAAATTCAAAGTGTCTTAAATTTGACATGATGATCAGGCGTACCGAGGCGAGCGTTAGCAGTCATCAGTGCAAAATTACACAGTGTCGTCTGATACTGATCAGCTAATCAGCTGTGAGCAGCAAAAGAACAGATTAAGTCACATTTCTGTTATGACTTCTTTATATAAATATTCATTTATTTAATTACAATGCTGCAGTGCAGGAGAGGTAAATTACCTCTCACACAATGCCCCAAAGTAAATCGATTACAAAAATAAAGAAAAATCATACTGTGCTCTAATCAAGAATTACTTATTTATTTATAAGTTAAGACAAAAGACAGATAAACAGATGATTATTGGCTTTTTTGTCACGTTACTATATTATCTATTATCTGTCAGAAGTATGGATGTACCCGAATGTGTTTGAAAGCACAAATAATGTGATGGAATCAGACATTTCTTCTACCCAAAGTTCAGAAATGTAAGACAGTAACGTTAAGGGTACTACCTTTTACTTCTATAAAAGTACACTCTTACACAAGTACTTGATTTTAATATTATAATATTATTATATATGTATAATACTCTGGTACTGTGAGCTGCAGTAGGATTAACACATCAAGAAACATGAATGCAGCATCATTAGAATTTAAGATTATTCCCTTCAACTGAAGGATACAGTATATCTCTGTGTAACTTTACTGTCTATTTCCAATGCAAAACAGAATCTTTCAATTTATAAGACTTTTTTTTTCAGTTTCTTCCTGTTCAAAGTCCCCTAGTTAAAGGGGAGGTGGTGGGGTTTCACTCATAAAACTTAATTTAAGTTAAATTAAATTAAATAAATTAAGAGACAGAAAGAGAGAGCGAGAGACAGAGAGAGAGAGAGAGAGATGGAAAGTACAGTATTAGGATTTGGAAATATATTTCATAATTATATGCCAAGATTAAATCAACTTGATGCTTTGTTGGCACAACAGTTGCACTGCCAATGAATATTAGGTTAGAAAAGAAAACATTTGCCTGATTTAACATGACTTCCAGTATAAAACCACACCCCCTTTTGGTCTTCTATCTTAATACAGATATAGAGACAGATAATTTTATTGGTTGAACAGATACAGATACAATCAGAATATTTCTCATACATCTCATATATACAGAGACATACAGAGACACTCCATATGTTTACACACACAAAATATTCCGGTTTTTGTCCTCATTTAAAAAAAGACAACATTCCTACTAAGCTATTTCCATGGCTAATGAAAGTAAATATTGCAGTAATATTCCCGTTTACATGCAACCATGCATACTCTGATAATGGAAAAGAGGAACATCTGGAGCTGCTTGAGCCATTTTGCTTGTTTGTGTCAAAACAGTATTCTGTCAAAGGTTCCACTGGTGGGAACACTGTGTGAAAACAGCTACCCTCTTTCATTTGTTCAATAACCCTCTTGAAAAAGGCAGCATTTCGATGTTTGTGCATATCCGAAATAGGACTTAGTTATTGTATCCACATTATTTTTGATTATTCATCAAAAATCTCTTTGTGTTAGTATTTTGTGAAAGCACCAATAATCATCCTTACAATATTGTTGAATTTGCAGAATGTTATTTTACAGAAAATGTGTATATCGAGATATTGAATATTACGGAATAGCCTAAAAATATCAAGATTTTAGTTATAAGTTATATTACCCAACCCTATATCCAAAAATCTGTTGATATTCAAGTCTTTCATTATAATTAAAAGTAGGTGCATTTCTCCTTCCAACCAGAAATGTGGGCTTTTCGTTTGTGCATGCATCTCTACCTCAGCCTTGAAAACTGTTGGCTAGTTGGTTTGTTTATGACACAGAGCTGAACGTTAACAGGCAGGAGGACATGTGCCAAAAACTGCCGTAAAAACCCCAACTGAGACGCATGTTCCAAATGTTCTGTATACATTTCCAATGAAATGCTTCTAAAAACTTGAATAATACTGGCATATCCCATTATTCTTAATTGGAAAATGCTACATTCAGGAATAAGACCTTATTGTACCGCTTTGTACTGTTCAAAGATTTTTGATACCAGTATGAATACCTTGGCTTTGATACTGGTTCCTGAGCAATACTTTTTTGGACACCAAATCCATTTTCACTGATTCCTGTCTCTGGGCGTAATGCAGTGTTTTTCCTGCATGTCTCAACAACATGTAACGTTTGACAGCCAATCACCAGCATTATTAGACTTTGGTACAAGCAAGCTGTGTGCTTAATGACTCACTGACACTGGAGAGATTTACTCCTCGCTAGGGGTGTCACAATTCTCCAAATTCACAATTCGATATGACTTTTGATTCTAAGATCACAATTTCACCAGTTGTTTGATTTAAACATTTGTTTATTTTGCACTTACAATTATGCCATGACTAGATTGTCTATATGTCTATATTCTTATGGTATAACATAAGAATAGGTGATATAGCAGTCAGTAAGCTGCACTGTGTCATCTTTGAAGTGTTCTGTTTTTCTGTAGATACGTGCTGGACACTGCAAGTGGGCGGGGATGGAGAGAAAAATGAATGTTGGGAGAGTCGCCAATTCTGCCTTTTGATTCGATTCTTGAAATTGGAAGCTCTTTTGGAGTGATTTTCAATTTAATATTGAAATTGTGACACCTCTACTCCTTGGGTATCACATTTTGGTATTGAATGACAAGGCATATTTCAATGCTTGATAATACTGAAGCAAATCGGTCAGTGACGTACAAGCAAGTTTGGTGTCTAATTCAGAATATCCAAATGGAATATGCTGTTTACATGGACCGTGTCAGATCCAGAATACTATTATATTCTGAATCATTTGTGTGCATGTAAATGATTCACTATAACACAGTCCTCTCCTTTCTGTAGGTACCTTTATTTCGAGTACAACGAGATCCGTGAGGTTGATCCTGGCACCTTCGACTCCATGCCGTCCCTTCAGCTGTTGTTCCTCAACGCCAATCTGCTGCGGACTCTCCCTCTCGGCGTGTTTTCAGGAGTTAATTTGGCCCGCCTCAATCTGAGAAACAACCACCTTCAGCAGCTTCCCATGGTGGGCGTGCTGGAGCACCTGACCGGACTGGTGCAGGTTGGTAGCAAACCCATTCACTGAATGATTGAGGGGGCTTTTTCCGTGCAGGTGGATGCTCGAGAAAATGACTCTGATCTGCTAACCTGCTCGTGAGTAAATGAGTCAGATACCTGGCACGAGGCTTTTAACAAATTTAGCCCAAATAATATGCATTTTGTTGAGTGACAGTGGCAGTGTGGAAAATGGGAGATTATTGAATTGGATCACCCCCGTTGATTTACTAAACGAAAATGTGCATAATTATACAGAGAATATTTGTTTCAAATGTCAGACGATGAGATTAAAAGAACTAATAGATTGCCAAGACACATTTCATTATCACAGCTTGATGAAAGAAACAAAAACAAGCTGAAATCTTGGATCAAGCCACAGCCGCATTTTAAAACTTCTGGCAGCCCCTGATCTCCTGGCCTCTGGCACAGCTGCGGTTTTTCTCCGTCATCTGCATCGTCTGTTGTTTTGAGAGCTCTGCTGTGGCATGTGGGACTATGGTTGCGCCTCAGGTATTCTAATTGGAAAATTGCAATTGACTCGATTTGCATAAGTGGTCTTAATAAATCAGGAGCTAAACTGGAGAAAGCTGAACCCCTCAAGTTTTTGAGCACGGTTGTAATTAACACACCTCTTTAGTAAATAGACTGTATAAACTACAGTAGGTGTTAAATTTTGTGTTACACCTTACCTTGCATATTTGACTGCAGCATTGTGCGAGCGGTTGCTGTGCACAATGCGCCGATAAGGACCGAACCTGAGGTATTACATTTTTTTATCCTGCCTCCTCTCGCTTCAGCAAATTTAGTGTACCAGGCTTTTCTTAGACAGCCAGAGTAGAATGAGGTAAGGTGGGTGTGGATTAGCCTGAATGTCATTGTGAATTTCCGTTTTACTTTGCTCCATGAAAAATTCCTGATTCTAGGTAGTGTGGGAGAGGCTGGCAGTTCAGAAGCTGTTTCTGAATGTTTGCTCAGGGGAAGGACGACGCTGGTTTATGGAGCTGGAAGACCCATGTAGAAGTGTATTATGTTTTTGTGCCGTTATACGCCTGTGATGTCCAGGAGCATTAAAGCCTTCCACCAAATGGAAGTACACTGTGGGCCATATTCATAAAGCCCAGCGGTATCACCATTGTAGTGCTCAAAATCTGTAGCACAGTAATTGAATTCATTCATTTACCGGGGTTGTTATTACTCTGACAAAGCCACATTAGCGCTGCCCGTGGACTGCAGAAAATAATGTGACAATGATATCACCTGTTGACTTACTGCTGGCCTGTTTGAAGCCGGGGTGGTGGGATTTCTGGGCGCCAGCGTGTGTTTTCGGAGCCAGAGTTTGCACAGTAAAATCAAAGGGTAACACAGATGGAAGCAGGGTGAAGCTCACAGCTGCTGTAAAAAAAAAAGCAGTCCATTTTGATTATCATAAAACAGCAGCATGTATAGCTTAGAGTCATTGTCACCATCAAGAACGGGATTATACAGTTACACCCACTTACACGCGCTGATATTTTAGAAAAATACCTCCCTGATGTCACTGTTATTTAAAATAACCATTAGCGAGACATTACAGAGGAAATTATAATTGCTATGATGTCTATAATTTCTTTAAACTGGTGCATTAGTAGCAACACAAGAGTGGGAGTCTTCCCTTTGAAAACCAGTCAAAAGAATGTTATAAAACCAACTCAAGGTGAATCAGCATCCAAATGGATGGCTGCCAGAAATATGTGTGGAGTTCAGGAATACATATGTCTTTCTCAGTAAATGCAAAGAACATGCTGTGTAGTAGGGCAGCGCTCTCTCATCACTGCCAGCTGCAATGAAGAAACTTGCCCACAGCCACATCTCACCTTGTGTTGATAGAAAGTCGGATAGAAAAACAATGCACACAGCAGAAAGATTGATGAAAGCAACACAGCATTCAGTCACCAGGGGCAGTTTGACAGGAAGCTTTTCATTTAACGCCCAGCTAATATTCACATGATTGTCAGTTTTTTATTCTGTTCTGTGTTACTGCTACTTCACCGGCCTATGTACGCTACAGTTTGATCGAATCAGTGATAATACTTTTGGGACAAACTAATCTTTAAGGAAATAGTTTGACATTTTGTGAAATGCATTGCTTTCTTGCCGAGTTGGATGAGAAGATTGATACGACTATCAAACCTGTCTTCTGACTATGAGGCTACAGCCAGGAGCTGCATTAGCATAACTTGGTAGAGAGAGTAAAAAACAGCTAACTCTGCTCTGTCCAAAGGTAACAAAATCTGCCTATCAGCATCTCTTAAGCCCACTAATTAAAGGTCCAGTGTGAAAGATTTTGCCTCATGCATGAATAGTTCATACGCACAGATCTGATCTTAAATTTTGCAGGCAATGTACGGACTTTTGTAGCATTCATCAATACTTTCGTACTTAGTTAAGATCAAATTTAAGAGCCCTAGTCCACACGTAAGCCAGTAGCCTACGCACAAAAGCCAACTCACATTTTGTGCTGTGAAGTATTAATAATGATAAAGAAAAAGTAATTTACTCCATAAAAACGCATAATAATTTCACATGCTAATGCCTAAAGATCATTAGGTTACCGAGACAGATTCTTCAAAACCGTTCTGTGTGTCATTCAGGGGCCCCAACTTAGGTCAGAGACAAAACAATCTAATCCACCTCATCTCACCGGTATTGGTTTCCTGACCTTCCAATGACAGACTGGTGATCAGTCTGACATATCCCAGTCCACTGTTTGACAGGTATTCAGCCTGGATTATGGACGATGTATGAGTGTCTACAGAGACGGCTGCAGACACCACAGAAGCGTCGCGTGCTCCCCAATTAAGACCAGAATTCATTCAGTTTACGTACCGCTGCTCAGCAGACCAGATAGATCCGGTGTACTCTTGTGCACATCAAGGCATCATCTCCCCCTTCCTCAAAAGGTAAAAATCCATTAAATACATGTCCAAATAATATATGATGCATAGAATCATGAACACGATGGCCCGCTGGCTGGGGAATGGGTGGGTACGTCTAGCTCACCGCTAGATGCCACTAAATCACACACTGGTGCCTTAAGTTTGATTAGTTAGTTAGTTCGCTAACATTAGCTAACAAACTAAGGCCATAGAGAACTTGCAAATATTATGTTTATTAGGGCCGTGTATTGGCGAGAATCTGGCGAAAACACATCACCATACAGGGGTTCTGATTCAGTATATTGCTTCTTTTTTTTAAAACTAATTTTAGGAAAACTATAAAAAAATTTAATAATTCTGCGATACTCAAGTGTGTCTATAATTTCTTACGCCTCTAATGTTTATTAAGCTAAATGATCAAAGCTGGTGCAACTAATGTTAAATTTTCGTAAATAGGCTTATTGCCATTTATGCGCTTTAAATCTGTAAACAACAAGAAAACAAAAGGAGGAAATAGTTTAGTTTAATAGAAGTTTTGTTTTCTTGTTCTCAACACGGCCACAACCAAAGCTCCTTTCCTACATGCAGCTAATCTTAATGTGTCTCCGTACACAATGTAACAATAATCAATAATGTGTATTTCATCTGTAAACGCAGGATACTGAGCATTTCGGGCAGGACGAGCACATCTGGTACTTGCACCAGTTAGCATAGCTTAGCTTAGCTTAGCTTAGCTTAGCAGAGAGAGCTATATCTCATTTATTTAATCAATGAGATACCAAAAAAATAGTTTAAAACAACAACACCGCCCCGAATCTTCAAGTTAAACTGACTGTATTGAATTATCATTGTCACTAACTGAGCCTTTAGCTCAGTCAGTAGAGCGGACTGAGTGGAGCTGCTAAGCTATAATACACAGTAGGCTACATCACTTCCTGGTTAAAGGCTTATTTAAAATGGAAATAGAGAACTTTTTTTGCTGTAACTTATCACTATGAAGTAAATGTTGATTACACAGTGTAATGGCTCTAGAATAATTATGATCCACATTTAGATTTGGTTCCCTAAAAGCCTCGCTTTCACTATGCAATTCTGTTTGCCATCGAGCATGATTTGATTTGAAAATGAAGGCTCAATTTACACACTAAATTGATGAACAAATTCATGCTTTTGTTTGTGCGAAAACTTTAGCTACTCAAACTGTTATTACTATGCAAAGCACAATGGCTTTTGCCCGTCCCCAAATATAAAATAAAATTGTGACAATTTCAATTTACCTCTCCAGTGAACATGCTTCTTTCTTCTCCCCTATTTCCAAAGTGGTGTTAATCATTTGTCACGGAGCTAGACTCTGACTAAACGGAAAGCGATTCTGTTGTTTTTGCAACAGCGGCGCAAACCTAACCTGAAACCACTTAGAAACAACAGGAGGAGAGCTGAAAAGTTGTTTGTTTCCACCTTAAAGACCATGAAAGCCAAAGAAACGATCATGATGCTACAAGTCTGTCGCAAATACGTGGCTTCTAAGCTACTGGCCTTATACACAGTTCTTGGATAGTTTTGCACTAAACTGAACTGAACAAACCAGCCAACAGCAGTAATGCAGTCGTTTAAACTAGCTGATAAACTAACAAACTGTAGTTTACTGTTACAACTCAACTTTCTGTTGTCAGACAAACATAGTATAGGAGTTTTACTCTTACTCTACTTTTTACTCTTACTATACTTTTCCTCTTACTCTACTCTCTTACTCTAAGCTAATATTTAGAATTAACAATACTATGGTTAGTGGTGCTGAAGTAGCTAGCAGCCAGCCATTAGCTAGGACAGTCAAATCATCTTGAGTGGAGCGTGGGCTTAATTCACAAGAGCACTTTCCTGCCATTAGAACGACCACACCCTCTTTTTGCTTGACAGCAACCGCTGTTAAAGTGCCGGTGCCAAATTGAAAAAACAAGTGGAACAAGTGGATCTATGCCACAAAGCTTCTGAGTTGCATTTTGCACATAAAACAATAAAATAAACCCCACTTTATGATTTTCTTTACTTCCCCAAAGAACAAAGGACAGTAAAAGAAAACATCTATGGCTTAATGTCGTCCACAGAGAGGTAATAGCAAACTGTGGGACCTGGGCCAGTCAATGGGCCTACATGTAAATCAGTGGCAAACACTTCAGCACAGGTTAGTTAATGATGTTACTGAAATAATAACGTGTGCTGATTGTGTCTGTAGATCACAGCAAATCAGAAAAGAGTCTTAGTGATGGTATAACTAAAGTTTTTACTGTGAAAAAACATGGCCCTACCATAAAACACCTGCTTTTAGAATGGAGTTTGTTTTTAACGGTCTGTCCACTCCAAAGATCACTGGGAGCAGAGGGTATTTTAACATTAAGCGCCATCAAAACAGAGACAGCTGTTCTGCTTCGCCACAGCAATGTAATTAGTGTTCCATTTACCATTTATTTATTTATTCTTGCGACAATGCACATTGATCAAATGTGCCAGTGTTAGCCAAAAGGCTTATTTTCAACTGTTGTGGCCTGACATAAAATTGGCCTTTCAAACAAGCAAATCAAACACACAACATATAAGGTTAGAGATGGAGAAGGTAAAATGTGAACAACAGTAAAAAACAATGCAGCCGCATCACATTGGACAGATTACCAGGCCGTAGGATTCGGGCTCCTAAATAGCTGAGAAGCAACAAGGTATTCTCATTTTATGTAAATTTATTGAAATTGGCATTTTTCACCAGTCAAATTAGAGGGGCTGCTTTCGACCATAAAGGGGCACCTCTTCTGATCAGTCAGGAGCTAGAGTTAATTATAACCACTGATATCCTTACCAGATCATATTTAGTCATTGTGTTAAAATTGTGTTAAGAGAATGACTGTACAACACTTGCTTCTCTTAGTCATTATTTTCAGTTGGCTGCTTTTATATTCTGTGTTGTAAATATCTTCTGAACACAAAACAAACCAGTGGGTATGTTTATGCACCGAAAGCAATTTTTTTTTTTTTGGAATATCAGCCAATATTTCACTTAAAACTGCAGAGCAAAGCAAAAACAGGACCATTACGGGTGTTTTAGACATAAAGATATTAACTCAATAAAAGCCTCTGAAATACCAGGCTTTTGGCAGTTGTGGAAGTTGAACAGTCTTCTGGCAAGCATAATGTATTTTCTATTTCAGGACAGAAGATGGACTTGTTTCTCATTGACAGTCTTTCTCACTTTTTGTAAACAACACAACATGCCACTGCACTGTAAGATGATAATTCTTGCTAAATAGATGCAGGATCTGGGATTTAGTATTAATAACCACATTTATTAATAGTATCCAAAGTGTTCAAAATCACACAGTTGAAAGCAGGGCTGAACAATTAATCGCAATATGGTCAAGTGCAGTATATCCATCCATATATGACACTAGTAAAATGTGTCAATGTACCATTATTAATGAAGTATTATGGTGCTACAGAGATGTCCCGGCCTACAGTTCAAATTCTCTGGATATTAGGGAACGTGCTCATTTGGTTCAGGCCCCAGCCAAAATCACATCACCATTTTTCTATTTTTATTCTATTTTTTCAGTGAAAGTCAAATGCAAAAATTCCCATCTCTCTAAAATCATGACTCATACCACAACCACAATATCTGTCATTTTTTGCATAATGTTCTGCCCTAGTTGAAAGTTAAATGCACTATTATTCCAAATGTCAAATGTTTTTTAATAGTGTTATTCTGCTTTTAAAGGGGTAATATATTGTAATATTTGCAAAAAAAAATTCAAAAAGTGCTTAACGTGTCACGCTGTGAAAGATTTTGGTCAATAGAAATTGTTAACATTCATTGACACGAAAACTGTGAATCACAAAATTAGGGCACTTGTTCGCCGGAAAGGCACCCTAGATGACACTTTAAAGGGCAATTTATCATGTCTTGTCCACTGGAAGGGCAGCATAAGGGTATTTGATCCCGTTTTGTTCACTGGAATGGCACCCAAGAGGGCACTTTATCACGTTTTGTCCATTGGAAGGGCACCCTAAGGGCGCTCGATCACGTTTTGTCCACTAAAAGGGCACTCTAAGGGCACTTTATTATGTTTTGTCCACTGGAAAGGCACACTACAGGGCACTTTATCACGTTTTGTTCATTGTAATGGCCCTCTGGAGGGCACTGCATTTTTTCCACTGGACAGGTTATCTAGAGGGCACTTTATCACATTGACTTGAACACTGGGCCACACTAGAGTGCATTTATCATGTTTTATCTACCATGAGGGCATCCAAGAGGGCACTTTTGCTGCATTATTTCACAAACTTTATACAAACTTCCTTTCCTGGGCTTATTTTTCTGTTCAGTATTGAATTTTTCTGCAGGTAACAGAGCAAACACATGCATCATGTCTTGTTTACATACTTCCATAGCACGCTTCGACACAGCTTCGAACACAGAAAATCCAGATATCCAATCCAATCCAAGCAGCATTGACAGTCAAAGTTTGTTTTCCCTCAGAATTAAAGATCAAGGTTTTCTTTCTTCACTCACCATGTTTCACTGATGTTTAGCAATCACACAGAGGCATACTGACAATAGCCTCAGTGGACCAGAAACTCCTGCTCTTTGCTCTTTGCTATTACTAGCATTCACTCTCCACCCACATGAAACACAAACTGCGGGATAGAACGAGTTCATGCCCCTCCTCAAGGGGTTGTTGAAGTCGCTTTGGGAAATATGGGAAATCACTATCTGGGGTAGAGGCAGGCAAAGGGAGCGTGAGTACACTATGAAAGTAAATTACAACACTTAACAAAAAAAAAGACTCCTGGAATGCTCTCAACATCACAGACTGATGAAATCTAACAGTGTAAGAGTATCCATGAGTGAATTGCTTTGACGCACTTTCTCCAGCTTTGTATTTATAGCGTTTCACATACTGTACCCATGAAGGCAGTTTTCCAATATACACATTTCTCAGAAAAAACTAAATTTTTGCGTATACTGCAGATTCTTCTTCTAATGCCCTCTTTTCATTTTCGCTCTGTGTATTATTTCAAAAGACAATGAAACACATTCATCAGTATGGAGAAGGCTTGGCAAGCTGAGGCTCAGGGGCGTTTCGTCACCAGAGAATACAACTAAATCCCTGCACCAGAACTTCCAAAACCTGCTTATATTGACTATATTTCTGTGAACTAACTAGAGCAATTCTGATGACTGACAGGATATTGCTGTTTGGGCAAAGAGATCAATTTTAAGACACATGGCTCGCTGAGAACATCCGGAATTTATCCCCCTGATGTGATTTCTTTATAGCTCCCAAGTAAATTTTGGACAATTATTGCTTGATCTTTGATCTCTGTCATAATGATAAAAACCCACAAGAGCAAATTTACTGTTCTGCGGCTAAAGCATGGCAGCTTCCACCCAAAACTGATCCCATTATTTAAGTCAAGATAAATATATTTTATGACAAACGAGTTTTTTTTGTGTGTGTGTTTTTCATGAATTTCTTGCTGAACTAGAAGAAATGCAAACAGTAAAGTGCTGATCTCTGCCAGGCAACAGATAGTGAAGCATTTATTGTGATGCAGGTTTTTGTCATAACCATGTCATGGCACTTGAAACTTAATGACATCTTTATGTCAAGTCCAAAATGTGGCACTTTATTTGAGGTCAAAGAAAAATATTCATGACACAGTTATAACGGTCTCATGAAGGGCAATGTCAAAACCCACCACTTACGACTGTTTAATGTAATTTGAAAACATAAAGCTCAACAGTTTCTTTAGGTTTGATGTCAAATTGTCATGGCAAAGACATTGACAGGTTATGTCATCTTGGTTAATGTCATAACAGTTGTCATAACAAAGACATTTTGTCTTGGTTAATGTCAAGTTGTCATTACAAAGACATTACTGGCTTGTTTAATGTAAAGTTGTTAGAACAGAGGCATCTCAAACAATTTCACCTTTGCATTAGAATTACATATTACATACAAATTACAGTTACTGACAACAGTAACAAGCATTCATAAAGACTCCTTCATGTTTAAGACAGGTGCAATGACAGCGTAATGACAGTCTTATGCATACCCCTTCTAATAAAGTATAGTAAAGTTTTCATTAGAATAGTGTAATGGTGTTGCAACCATGCCTCCTGTGGCCGCCTACTTGAATACATTTAATGAGGAAACAATAAACACGACAATAACAGGATGTTCTCACTTTAAACACTTATTTATTTAGAACATTCTGTGATTTACTTAGAACATCACAAGAAACAGAGTGGCTTTACAACAATATAATAGATTTTTAAATCTACATTTTTGAAGAAACTCACAAAAGCTGAAGTTTTAAATAATTTACACTTGATGTTGGTCAGAGCCTGCATGTCCTGGTGTTGAAGTTGGGGCTATTCAGAAGTTAATGTTTTGACCAGGGGGCTGATTAGATCGCCTCCAGTAACAGAATTATTTAAGTAACCTCTATCATGTTTGATTTTTCGCATTTATAACAGACCAAATTTCATGAAATTATGAATTAAGCCAGTCGATTTTGTAGAGAGGTCTGCATCTCTCGTTTGTTTATCAGCAGACCTTGAAACCTCCAATATGGCGACTGCACAGACACATAGCAGAGATGGTGGTGGTGAGGTGAACAAAGTGGGGATATATTCATCTACATGGTAGTATTGTGTTTAACTTGAATGAACTGGGTAAGGAATTAATCTGCAGATGCTCCGGTATGAGATGAACCAAACTTTTCTAAGGATTTCAGTTTTTGAGCCACGACACAGGCCAAAATGTGGCCGACAAGAAAGTGAGTCAGCCTTGTTTTTAGCATACCAGCTGTTTGACCAGTTGACTTATGGCTCCTACCGGCTTGTTAAGAGGCTTGAGGAGTCAGCAGACAGTTATAAAACAGGACAGGGAATGAAATAGGTTTTTCAAGGTTTTTCCAAAAATCACTGCTACCACTGGAGGTCCTTAAGAATACTGTTATAAATGTGCAGACAAAATCTTTGGCTGATGGATCCAGGAGTATGTGAGATTAGCCGTGGACACACACGACATATCGCATGATGGTATCATAAGTAGCATCAAAACTGTGAATGTTGCACTCAAAGCTGTAACATTTAATCAAGACTCAAGGTGGCTGGTGTATAATGGTTATGCTGTGTGTTAATGATAGGCCTACAGTATCATTAACATGTTTGTAAGTGGAATGAGTGTTCTAAAAGCCTTCATATTCACAAAAAATATATGATGCTTTCACGCTCTCACATTTTCTCTGCGACTAGCACCTGTCGGGCTAAGTAAGGGTCTATAATTTCCCTTCACACCAGAGCTTTGATTGACAAGTTGACAGCAAATCGCACACTAGGTGACCAGGCGTATAAATTGTAAACGGTGTTGGACATGTTGGACAGATGCTTGCAAAAGAGAGGGGGGATAGAGCCCTTGGGATCTGTGTGGAAGCAAACAATACCTTGAATAAAATGCTTCAAGAATCTCAAGCAGATGGAAGATTATAGTTATGAAAGTCGTGAAACTGCAAAAAAACAAGCTGACATTTTGGTCATACAGTGTTTAGTCTAAATGTCACCTTGTTTTTTTAATGTGCATTCATGCTGAATTACAGGCCCTAGTTGTGTCGCAATCATGCTGAAACATGGAAAGCAGCACTTTTCACTGGACCCTCAGTGTTCAAACTGAGTTAAGACTGCGGCAGAGTGTTGTTTCTACTCACCCTCTGCTGGTCGCAATTATGTCATTATCAAAGCCACACAAAAGCCCACAGTGGGATAACTCCAATAAAGTGAAGGAGCATCCTGTTGTTCAGCGTGAGGCATGGGGAAGCAGTCGTAGCATGGCTCCCACAACAGCAATGCTGAATCATCTCAAAAAGCATCCATCTATTTCTGCGAGCCAGGGAGATGGCCTAACCAAATTAGCATGACAACATTTTGTGCGAGCCCATTGGAAGTGTGACAGAGAGAATATCAGCTTTCATTGCCAAAGTCACTGCTAAAGATATGGAACAGATCAGTTCTGCAGACAATGCTACGTGATGTAAGTGATTCCCTTTGTTCATAATCTGCTTTAGCCCCTTCTGAGTGCGGCAAAGTGAATATTTGAGTTTGTTTTAGGACTGGCTGGCAACGGGAGAATGGGTTTATGCACACACCTATTGGATTATAGCACAAGGGAGAGTTGCATCACATCCTGTCTATTGTTAAAAACAAAGTGATACTCTCACATGCTCATCACACAACACCTGCCGCTGAGTTTTGTCAATAACCACTTATGTAAACTCTGAGAGGTCTTTATTATGAACTGAAATATTCCTATAACCTGCTGTAGCACACGTGTGAACAGGTTCTAAAGAGAGCACCTGTGGGTGGTACGAGTTGAATTGCTTGCTGCTCAGATTGTTCTCTATATTACGGAGAATATATCATGTCAGGCACTTCAATGTTGTGATGACCCTGTAATGACATTATTTACATTAATCAGCACTTAACATCACCCGCATATTTCACAAAATCATTTAAATACGCCGGCTATCGTGGAGGACTGTATTTCATTATGCAAATACTGAAAAACTCATTTTCCACATATTCTAGCCGGTGAAAGGCAAAGGTAGCAGAGAAAACATAATTTTTCTTGTTGTCATCTTATTAGCGTGCTAGCTACAGGCTTATTCTTCAACACAGGAGACAGTTACCAAGTCACTAATATATATCACAAGGATGTCAGCTCGATTATTTATTTAATTGTTTACATTCCACAGTGTGATTCATGAATTTGCATTGCATGGCCGACCAGTAATTAGTGTGCTATTACACGATGACAAAGCGCTGTGGTGTTGTGTGTTTCTCCAGGTGGACCTGCAGCAGAACCCGTGGGAGTGCAACTGTGAAGCGGCTCCGCTCAAGCGTTGGCTGGAGGGGCTCAGCGCCGTGGTGGTGATGGGAGAGGTGGTCTGCCATTCCCCGGAAAAGACCAAAGGCGTAGACCTCCGCTCCCTCTCTATGGAGCTGCTCTGCCCCGAGCTGGAGCCCCAGGAGGACCAGGAGCAGGAGGAGCAGACAGCCACCTCCACGGCCGCAGACAGCGGCGTGTCGGTTGGCTACCCCAGCTCAGGGCTGGGGCCGCTGATCCCCCCGGGGAAGGATTCAATCCCGCTGTCGGTGTTAGTGCTCAGCTTGCTGGTGTTGTTTGTGTCGGCATTCTTCGCGGCAGCGGCACTAATCGCCTACGCCCTGAGGAGGAGGGACAAGCTGCCATTCCGTCGCCAGGGAGAGGTAGACTTGGCCGGCATCCAGATGGAGTGTGGAATCTTCACTGAGCAGACACACCACCACCACCACCACCATCACCATGGCCTCCCGGAGACGCCGCCTCTACCTCCGCCCGAACACAACCACGTGTACGACACCATCTTGCCCCCGGAAGCTGCGTCGAAAGGTCCCAGCCCTGCCACGGCCTCGCATATGTGTAGCAACCCCATCTACAAGGAGGAGCAGGACGTGGCGGTGACGCAGCGGCCGCAGCAGACGTTCACTGCTTCCAAAGACAGTGAGGGAGGATACTGCTCCGCGGCGGAGAAGGAGAGGGAGTGGACCCTGGAGGTGTCCTCGTCCCCCATCAACAGCGTCACGGGAGCGATGGGGCCGCTCGCCGGCCTCCACGGCAATGGCATCCTCTGCCCCACCGTCATCGACAGCCAGGGCCCCACGCCTAAGGTCGAACTGGTGGACTGTCTCTTCAGACTCCCTGCCCCCGAGTTCAGAGACCTGCCAGACAGGTATGCGAGGCCGCCGCCTCGCTACCCTCACCCCCAGGACTCCAAACAGGATGCCAGACCCGAACAAACGCTCGTGGTCACCACCGCCAGCTCCACAGCAGGCGGTGGGAACAGCAGCCAGAGCGAGCAGGGCGCCAGACTGAGGACCACACCTGACTACATGGAGGTGCTGGACCGCTCTTACCAATTTTAACCTTCTCTTCTCCCTCCTCCTCTCCCTGCTACCCCTCTTCTCTTGTCTCCTCATCATCTCCCTCTCTGCTGGTGAATCATCCAGTAACAATGACTCCTGTACAGAGGCTGGCGTGGCTTTGAGAGGAGCCTGTGGGGGAGCGGGACTACACTACACTACATGTTTATTCCTGGATAACGAGCTGAGGTCACTTTTTGTATTTTCCCCACTACTGGCGTATAGGTTGGTATTTGGCGAGGATTAGATGATCCCAGATATCTGCCTGGAGGCGAAACTTCAGCAGCAGCTACTACAGATTTTTTCCCTCCATTACGCCTCACAATCCTAAAGGCTCTGTTTTTTTTTAACTCAGCGCCACAATGAGCGGGAGACAGCATGGCGGCGGCGGCGGTGGTGGTGGTGGAGGTGGTGGGCGTTACTGTTCATAATCACTCTCAAAAGACCTGCGTGGAGGTGAAACACACCAGCTCTTTGCAAACATCAAACACAGAGTCATAAACTGTGACAACCCGAAGGTGTGGAGCGAGCTGGGCGGACATGTAAGAGGGAGACAACGGCGAGAGGGAGAGAAACGACTGAAAACAGCCAAGTGCCTTAGCAATGAACAGCCAGCAGTGTGGTCAATGCTTATTTTTCTATGAATACAGATCTATTTATCTAAACAAAGAGGTTTGACTACCAACGGATGGGACGCTGATGGACGACTGAGACTGAAACCAATCAAAGCCGCCGAATAATTGCATTCCCTGGATGAGCCAAAAATAATAATATAACCCAGTCAATATTGGAGTTGTTTGTATGCAGTTCAGTTTCATTTTCATCTCATCCAGTTAACTTAATTTCCTTATGCGGTTGAATTTTTTTACAGGGCTAGATGAGGGACTTATCCAGGAATAGTTGTGTGAAATCATAAAGAGGTTCTGGTTTTATTGGAGGAGAGGATTCAGAGATTTTTTTTTTTTGTAATGTGAGATGAAACAAAAGGAAGGCAGACATACAGAAGGACAATGTGGCAAATGGATGCATTTTGGATTTCTTAATCAGCCAGACATAATGTGGCCACGAGGACCTCTGCTTTTCTTTCACAGGACAAAGGCACAGAGGTTATTGTATTGATTTTTAAGCATTTCTCAGAGGAAAATTGAACGGCAAAAAAGAAAAATGGACAAAAAACCAGGACGTGAAGGATTTTTTTTTGTTTAAAAAAAAGAGACAGACACTTCTATCAACTATCAATTATTATCTTTTACGGAGGTACCTTTTTATGCTTTCATCTCCTACCAATAGTAGAGGCAGTTGTGAATATATTTATTCTTAGTTTTTGCGTGTTGAAGCTCTCCTGTAAGGGATCATGTTATATTAATGTATAGGATGATTCTGCATCTGGTTCAGCCTTCTTACCGCCGACCCACGAAATACAATAAAGGGTGCTACGTAAAAAAAGACCTTTGCAATGGCAGCTGCTGTACTACAATTTGTGGCAAATTCAAACACACACATACTGGGGCTTCACAATTAATCAAAATATTCTCAAAATCACAATATGGCCAAATACAATATCCAAATCACGGAGGTTGCAATTTTTTGGAAAATGAAATATGTGGATAACACTTTCTAATAATAATCATTAATAAATGGTAAAGTGATAGTTAATTTCACTTTAGTTAATGGTTGTTTTCCTATTAACAAACATTCAAATACTGTTTATATATGCTTTATAAACCGTTTATTAAGCAATTGTAAAATATTATAAACATCAGTTGCTTTATAACTTTACAATGGCATCCAAATAATGTTTATACTGTAGATACTACACAGCATTTATGAACTATTTACAATGTTTTATGAATATCAGTTGCAACTTCACAATAACCATCTAGATATTGTTTACAGATGTACTCCAAAATATTTATTAACCATTTACAAAGTATTATAAAATAAACATCAGTTGCAACTTTACAATAACCGTCCAGATAATGTTTGTAGATAACATGTTCTCACTTCTAACTTATTACTTATTACTGTGATATTGCAGCTTGGTCAGTGGCCCTATGCTTCAAACTACAACGCTGTAGGTATCCGTCTGGCATCAGTTTTGCAAGTGCAGAGCTCCGCATTCAAGGTAGCAATAAGAAATATGCAGTGTTCAGGTAGATTTTCAAAATAACAGCACAAAAACTACTTGGGTAGGTTTAGGCTCAAATTTGGTTTAAAATAAATACATTATTTTTGTTCATGTATGTAATGAATGAATTGATAAATAAATTACAAACTTATTATTAAGCATTAACAAAGTGGTACAAATACCTGGTCCATCTCTCCATGTGATGATTTTCTAAAGGTTTCCAAGTCATTTGGTAATGACCAACATAGAATTTTTTTTTTTTTTTGTACAATGAAAGTTTAATTAACTATCAATTTAATGATGGTTATTATAAAGTGTTATCAATATGTGGGACAAAACAGAATCATAATGAAGTACTGTAGTGCTGTAGAGATGTCTTGGCCTACAAATCTTGTTCTTCAGATATAAGAAAACATGTTTGTTTGGTTCAGACCCCAACAAACGTCACATCATAATGATTTTAATAGTTTTTTTCTCCCTGAAAATGACAATTGTGATACAAAAATGTCAGAAAATGGGGGGAAATGTCAATCACAGTCCAAGATGACGTCCCCAAATGTCTTGTTTTGTCCACAATCCAAAGATGTCTCATAGAGGAGAAAAAACAGAAAATATTCACATTTAAGAAGCTGAAATT
>JAJHUR010096620.1:7036-17560 GCA_027495735.1 Lutjanus campechanus
CTTCACTTTTTTGTACTTCAACAGTTTTACGACAAACTGCAACTGTCTTGACATACTGTATGTGTGATTTGTGGCACGTTTAAAAAAATTATTTGCCTCTCGCCACTGACTACAGTTCAGATTTTTTTTTTTCCAAAAGTAGGTCCCATGGTGGTCCACCAAGAGGGGCGTAACTTAGGCACTCTATTAGAGCAAGGCTAGCTGTTTCCCGTTGTTTACAGTCTTCATGCTAAGGGTAGGTATAATAAGCTATAGCTTTAGTATGCACCTTTTCAGTCAATTTAAAGACTTACTGTTACTCATTTATCTTTATTTGAAATTGTTAACAAGGACCTTCAAAAACTATTACTGTTACATATACCTTGCTGTGCAGGAGACCTGATACTGAATGGTCAGAGAAGTACTGTATGCATGAGTAGAAGATATATATATATATATATATAAATTAAATTAAATACATTGCTCGTATGATTATTTTGAAAGCATTCTAGCTGCAATCACTGGAATATTTCAGAATAATGGCCTGATTGTGATGAGTAAAACAAGGAGGATGTTTAATAAAGTCTGACATTTGAAGAGGATGAGATGACAACTATTGAGTCGATGAGGGCAATGATACATTTAACAAGGACGGCACTGCTGATGAAGGTGAGGAAGAGGAGGATAATCATGATAATGCTTATTTCTGTTTTGGCTCTTTTTGTCAATGTTAATAATCTGAAAATAGAACGGCAAGGAGTGCTGCATTCAGAGAAGTTAATCAAGCAGCCCGAAGGGCCACTGCTCTGTCCTTTTATGTGCCTATCTCACTCTACATTTCTCCTATCTCTATCTCTTTCATTCGCCTTATCTCGCCCTTCTTTAATCACAGCATATCAATGTGACTGATACATCTAAGAGATCTATTTGCGTGCCGTTCACTTTGTGAGAAAGTTCTATTTGGATTCCATGAATTTGCTCTCGCCTGACTTTCAGACTTCTCACAGTGAGACAGCAGCTCACAGGAATACCAAACAATGAAAACAAGCAGCAATATCTTCCCAAATATTTATGCAATGTGTGTGTGTGTGCATGTGTGTTCGAATGTGTGTGTAGGCACCAGTGACTCTGCTGAGTCCTTAGGGTGGGTGTGGCACACCGTGCTGTGCAAAGGTTGTCTCCATGGTGATAGATGTGGGGTCATCTCCATGACGATGGATCGGAGGGGGTGTTGGCCGCCAAGGTCGCGGACCAAGGACAAGGCAAGAGTGATTGCAGCCACCCAGACAGGAAATCGAAGAGGAGCACTCCAAGGGGGGGTTGAGGAAAAAGGTGCAATTTCACAAGCCAAATTACTTCTGGGATGGAGGAGAGAAAAATATCACAGCAATAACGGCACCAGGGATGAGAGGAGGGAAGGAGAAGGAGAGGGAGGTGGTGGTGGTGGTGGTGGAGGAGCAGGAGGCAGCAGGAAGGAGGAGGGAGGTCCCAAACAAAACCTCAATTATCAAAGTCATCAAACATGTATGCTCACATAAGCAAATAGAGTGACATCCTATTACCTTGACGCCATACAAACTTCCCATCTCCCCCGTCACTGAGAGGAATTTTCAGAGGTATATCTGTCAGAGTTTGGCGGTGATTTTCCATGTGGTTTATCAAGCCTGGTTTATTTCTGAGACTGATGCCGGCTGTGACTAGAAAATATTGATTGGATTGTGCAACATGTTCCGCTGCAGCCCTACTGATTTCTTTTTCTGCTCTCTCTCAGCGCTCCTCCTCTGCTCTCTGGCGATTCCACAACATTAGTATGTGGAACAGCAGCAAATCAGTAAATTGTTAACGAGAACAGGCACAGTGAATAAATGACGACGACAACTTAAAATTTCTGCCTCGCTGCCTCGTTCCCTCCCTGCTCAGGGTTTCCCCAATGCATTTTCTGTCTCACTCAGTATGCCCTCTATTTTCTGTGTGTGTGTGTGTGTGTGTGTGTGTGTGTGTGTGTGTGTGTGTGTGTGTGTGTGTGTGTGTGTGTGTGTGTGTGTGTGTGCGTGTGCTCGTACAGATGAGTGTCTGTAATGGCAGGCTGAGTGCATTGAATCATTAAGTCCACAGTGCCACTGTGCCCATTGCCTCATTGCACCTAATTAAGCCCCTTTTGTTTCCTATCAATTAACATTGTAATTAAAACTAGTCGTGCTTCTGTTTACCCCAAGTCTGCTGATTCAGGGGAAATAACACACAAACAGTGATGTGCAGGAATTCAGCTAATAAATGCCTGCATCACACACAGCACATACATGCACACATCAATACACCGCAAACAATGAATTATTTGGTTTAACCTTAAAAGCTAGCAATCTGGGCTGCCTTAAAATTTTAGGTTGACTGAATATGAAAAGGCACGTTTTGCTAATTTTGTAATGATTCAAAACAAATAAACTTTTCTTGTCAGCTAAGTTTGATATTAATCCAGTTGTACTTGAGAAAACACGTTCAATACGCTTAAGATATTAAGTTGAACCAACATCTCTTCATTCAAGTTTGTTCAATTTAAGCATACTTGAGTGTTCAAGTGTGTTAATGTTTGGTTAACTTTTTCCAAGTACGCTGAAGTACAGTTTCAAATCGACTTATACTGAGATGCACTTTTTGTAAGCACACTCAAATACGCTTATTATGAGGTGAAATTAAAGTGCACTTTAATAAAGCATACTAATATAGTATATTACAAAGGACATAAAGATTTATTTGAGATTTATTTACCATATTTGCAAGTTAGAGTTAGTAGAGACACTAATGTACAATTTACAATAAACCTATAGGTATACTTGTAATAACTTTTGTATTCTAATACACTAAAGTATTTCACCTGGGAACAATGACAAACATAACAAACTCATTTGATTTTCTTTTACATTTTCTCAGTTTGAAAAGTCAGTTCTTCATTTCTCACAAGTAACTTCCAGCTGCAGCTGCTCCTCTTTGAGCTGCTTTGTTCCAGCACTGGCACAAAGACAATATGTGAAACTGCTCCCAGTCAATTTATAAAATTTCAAGAATTAGACTTTAACCTTCATCATGGTTCACAGTATCTTCATTATTGTGAAAACGAGCAACCATGACTTTTCTTTAAGTGTATTAAAGTTTTCAAGTTTTCATCATACACTTTATATGTTATTTTAAAGTTATAAAGAAAAGAAGGGTCTCAGGAGAGTTTTGACTCTCACACAGTGCATGCTGGGAAATCTGCTGATATGCTGATCAGGTTTATTTAGAAACTTGCTTGAATTAGTTGATTGAACATAGCACAGTGCATTCATTCAACTCATCATTTCAAGTTAAAGTTAAAATAATTAATTTAGAATAATTCATGTTTTTGTAGGGTCTGAAGTGTTCTGAAAATAAATTATGACAAATGTTTAGTTAATTTGAATAAATAAAACTTGTATATTTATGTTAAGTTAATACAAAAGAGTAGTTGATTCCACTAAATTCCTGTAAGACATTTTAAAGTGTACAAATACAAATATAACTACGTACATTTTTAGAGAGATATAGCACATTCACACACACACACACACACACACACACACACACACACACACACACACACACACACACACACACTCGTGCAGCATCAAAGCTGAACCAGGCCTCTCAATTTGCTGGAGAGCCTGATAGAACAAGGAGTGCTGATGAAGCTGGGAAATGAGAACAGGATAGTTTGGTGTGTGTGTGTGCGTGTGTGTGTGAGAGTGTGAGCCACAGTTGAGTCGTTAACAGAACCAGGGGATTCACCTCCCGATAATCTCACACTAATCACCTAATCCTCCATCCCTCAGGTGAACAGACGGGGAAGGGAGTACATGACATCAAGTGGAAGCCAGACAACATGAAACCCGCTCGAACATGCACACACACACACGCACACACACACACACAGTATATATATTTATGTGCATATATGTACACACAGACAAATGAATAAGTCAAACAAATGAGCGCTACTCCACCCCGCCCCCGACAGCCCTCCTCCTCCTCCTCCTCAACACGCCAATGTACATTTCACCAAAAAATATACACCCTATCTTCTTGTTTCCATGGCAACTGACCATAGAGCTGTGGGTATATGAGGCAGCAGGCGGCAGGCGAAATCACTGGAGTGAGAGGCGTACCGGTCTGTCACCTCAGCCTCCCCGGAGAAACAACACATAATACTGTACTACTGTACTCTCTCTTACTCTGCACGAATCTATCTCTCAGATTTACAGGAATAAACACGTTTATCGCACACACGTACACATGCACTGTCCTCCATGTTGTCTCGTGCATTGTAGCTCAGGGCAGACAGGGCTACGGCGCCAGACATTTATGTGTAGAACATGTGTGATCTTCTTATTAAAACATGATCATGAACTGCCACCCAGACACGCCACCGTTCCCCTTTTCCTTCTCCTGTCGGGGGTGACTGCTGCGGCTGCTGCTGCTGCTGCTGGTGGTGGAGGCCGACCTGTCCTTGGGTGCAGTAAAGGATTACAGCAGCACACACCATGTGACCTTAATTCCCCCCTGCCTGCTTCTGCTGCGCTCAGCCAATCAGGATGAGCGATGCGCCGTGCATGTATGTGTGTTAGCATGTGCATATTTGTGTGTAGGGTTTTTTGTCTCTCCGCGCTGACTGCCATGTTTGTCAGGAGTGTTTGTCTCAAGCGTATGTGCTCCAAAAGTATATTTAATCAGGAGGTCACATTGAGATCGAGACCTGAGTACAGAGGAAAAAAAAGTACAATAATAATATACTGATGAAAATGGAATGACATAGAAATACAATAATAAAATAACAAAGATTTAAATGGGCCTTCATATAGACAACAGCATGACAAATTACAAATAATGCATTTTAAAATATTTCTTGGCACTGACATAAAAAAGAATAAAAAACAAGCATATTATGTAAACAGGGTTGGGTAGTAATGGATTACATGTAATCAAGATTACATCATTGCAGATCACAAAAAAGTGAGTAATTAGATTAGTTAGTTAGATGTCAAGGATTACTTTATATTATTTTTTTATAACTTTTTTTCATGATAACCAATGCTCTATTAACTCATAAAGTTTGTCTGACATACAGGATTTCTTTGACAACTGTTCCACAAAAAGAACCCAGTGCAAAAAAAATGCATTTTATTTGCATTGAAAATGTTTTAAGATGTTTAAAAAGAAAAACAAAAGAATATTTCAGTGTTTGATTTTAATGTTGGCAATTACAAAAAATGCCATGTAATTTGATTTCAGTACAGACTGCATGTTAAGGTAATCTGACCCAACCTTGTGTGTAAAACAATCACAACTAAAATCAATAGAAACTAACCAAATTTTTGAATTTGGATATCAGTGTGTCAAGTTTCAGTTCACCCTGCAAGTTATTCCAGACAAATAGAATAAAATGTCTAAGAGCTGTCTTTCCAAGGTTAGTATTTGCTATCAGCACATGTAAAGTCAGCCGGTCAGGAGAGCGGATATTATAAGTAAGATCTCTGAGGGACAGGAGTGACAATAAACAAGATGGTGAGTTTTAGAAACAAATTGGTCAAGTTATTGATAAACAGAAAAAAGTGCTGATCTAGCTCACAGAAAGGAGGGCAAGCCCACCTTTTGATACAACAAGCAAAGATGGGTTGAGCTGATTGATGGACAGCATCTGGATATGTAGATATTTAAGGTTAGAAACAGGAGCATGTCTATAAATAACAATCCTATAATCTAATACATAGAGAAAGGTTGCTTCAACAATAAAATGGGAAACAGGACCAGTTCCTACACAAACTGCATCCTTAATTTGCAACTTAAGTCATCTGTATGTGTT
Organism: Lutjanus campechanus; assembly: GCA_027495735.1. Classification (NCBI taxonomy): domain Eukaryota; kingdom Metazoa; phylum Chordata; class Actinopteri; order Lutjaniformes; family Lutjanidae; genus Lutjanus; species Lutjanus campechanus. The sequence continues at coordinate 12,888 of JAJHUR010096620.1, forward strand.
TTAAATCCAGATGGCTAAGGACATGGGTGTAGATTTTAGCAGGGGCACAGGAGACACATGCATTTGTTCCACCAATAAAAGTATAAGAGTAGGAGCAGACTTTTAATTTTACCAACCACTAGAATGCAAGTGATAAAGACAACAATGCCTCCAGTAAAGTACGTTGTGGCAGCCTCAAAAGAAATAGCTGCAATTTGCTATAAAATGTAAAGAAGAAGAAACCACTGTGCATAGTTGATAATCAAGGAGGAGCCAGAAAGGAAAAAAGAGAAGGATATCCAATATGAGGGCATTATTTCTCAGACAGTCAGGATTTATATATAGCCTATAAATTCATATAACAGTGTTAAACAATACTGTTATAGGTTCATCAACAGGAGAATAAATATTTGAATGCAATTCACAAATTGATGCAGAATGGATAAAAATATCTGTATAAAAAATCACCAGAATGCAGGAAATTAAGTTTGACATTCAAAATATTCAGGAAGAATATGTGTCCCCCTCAAATAAAGCCTATGCCCTTGCCTAAGTATTTGTGATGAGGAACTTTCTCAGTCAATGCAGCATTTAAAGTTCAGTTGTGAGCTCTAGAGAAAACCATAGACTTTGTTTTATCCGTGTTTAAAACAAGTTTAAGAAGTTCACACTGTAGGATATTAAACGAGCTTTGCAGATTACCAGCTGCTTGCTGAATAGAGTTTGCTGAACTCTATAAAACAGTATCATCTGTATAAAAATGTAAATTACATGCATTGATGTATATGCCAATTAGGTTTGCAAAATGTAAGGTCTTTCCTTAATTGATCATTGCTAAAATTAACAATCATTTAATATATATATATATATGTGTGTGTGTGTGTGTGTGTGTGTGTATGTGTGTGTGTGTGTGTGTGTGTGTGTGTGTGTGTGTATATGTATATGCATATGCATATACCCAGCCATAATAAATGTGTTTTCCCACTAAATCAGAGCTTTATTTCCTCAGCAACTTACTGTATATTCTCTGACAGCATTATAGCCTATGAAACATATAAAGACATAAAGGCCTACATATTAAACACATGTAGGTAATATACAGAGCACGCTCATGCTCTCTGCTGTGTTTCAGATCTGTACTATACTTTATATGATCGATCAATTTCTTAATAAGCAATTAATTGATCATCGATCATGTCATACCTAATGTGTGTTATTAATGTAAATGTAAATAATACTGGACCGAAGATAGAACCCTATGGAATGGCCTCAATCACTGGAAGACACTCAGATTTAACAGACATAAAAGTGCAACGCTGTGAGGTTTTATTGTGCATACATAGCATGTGCATATGTCTGTGCGTGTGCCAGCTTGTGTTTTTAAAAGGGGGGTGATTGTGTGAATCAGCAGCAGCAGCAGCAGCCGCCCCGGCACGTGTCGCACATTCAGACGACCTCATTCATCCCCAGCAACCCCGAAATCCCTCTGCTCCTTCCCCTCACCCACAAAACAGACCTCAACCCCCACACAGCCGTCGCCACCGCCGTCAGCAGGCTCAGCTGGTGGCTGAGGGAGGAGGAGGGGCGAGCAGAGAGATGGAGTGATGGATGGATGGATAGTTGGAGAAATGGATTGAGTAGGGGGAGGGCAGGTGCTCGGGAAGACCATTTAGTAAGCAGGCTTTTTCTTTCACATTTTGTTTTTTCCCCCCAAAGATGAAGCAGCAAAGAACTGTAACCCAAAAAAAAAGAATGTCATAGGATGGAGAGGAGTATTTGGGGAAGAAAATGGGAGGGTAAAATGTGTGTGTGTTGCGGCGGTAGAGGTCAGAGAGTGCGTGTTGGGGGGTGTCAATTAGGTATGGAGATCAGACAGTTTAAACATGAGCATTACATCAGGGGGAGACGTCCGGCTGTTAACGTCCCGCCAGATAAGGCCCCGCAAAGCTTTGTGTGTTTGTCTGCGCGCGTGTCTTTGTGTCTGTGACGCAGCAGACGTAACAGACGCAGCACCTTGCCTCATAAGACACCCGCTGTTGTTGGCGACCTTCGACCTTAACCAAACCTTGACCCTGGCAGAAGGCATCTGATTTACCTAACAAAGACAGATGACACAGCGGAGCCCTGAAGCCAGTGCTCAACTCTGACCCCCGACCCTCCAGTCCCGACCCAAACCCTATCTGAGGCCAAACACAACCCGGCCTGTCGACACGCGCGTTCAGACAATGAAGCGGGAGAAACGCTCCAGTCATCCATCAAAGCAGCAGAAAACCAATATAATCAAATAGCATACATATGCAAGGGGAGCCATTATTATTATGCTAAGTGCTCATTGTTTACGGGCTGAAATGAGACATTTTAATTTTTCTGGCTCTCACTTTTAGATAAAAATAATGCATAGTAATATGCTGAGGTTGCATAAATCACCATCATTTTAACTAAAAATTTAATTGCATGAAACATTATTTGGGGCAGTTTGACAATGTGGTCTACAGCAGGAATTAACTCCGGCAAATGTAATATATACATATATAAACAGAATTATGAGAGAAGTGAGAGAAGAGGTGAAGATAAAATACTTTTATGGATTATGGAAAAATTCATTTTGTTTTTCAATTCAAACAATAATGACTCAAAGGGGAATTTGAGGCGAGTACACAACAAGCATGCATAAAAAAAACAATGATCATGTGATGAAAAAAGGTATACACAAGAGCTCATACTAAGTCATACTATGCAGGATTTCCTAAGAAAAAAATCAATGTATAGACTTTTACTTTCTTATTTTCTCCTTATTTTGCTGTGTTCAGAACACTTAACCAACCCTAAACGTGAGTGTTTGATGTCCCGAGAATGAGGGTCAGCACTCTTTCTATCTTTCTGGTGCACACAAACACCAGTGTGAGGCTAGTCTGTCCAACACTGCAAAGGCACAATACATCAAAAAATGCAAAAAGAGCATTCAGTGCAAGTGCATTTATCGATCTATACATAAAAATAAGTCACCATATCTTGCTTGTTTCACAAAGACGCAATCTAAAACACATACTTGATGTTATGAGCTGTAGGCAGGGATAAGACACTCAACTTGCTTTGCCCAGGGGCCAGTTTGGCAAAATGACAGGAGGCCAGGGGACAGTTAGTAAACAAACAATAATATTTATCAGATAAATTAATAAACATTAAAAGGCCCATAACTCAACAGCACAAGCACTGATACTTGATCTAAATGACAGATAAAATCACATATTTTACTGCATTTCATAATTGCAGCATCATTTTAGTTGTAAATGCACTGGCTCCATTTGAAAGAGTTTTTATATAACACTAAACAGCTGGAACATTTTCCCTCATGCAATCAGACAAATGTTGGAATGACTCACAAACATAAACCATAGACATAAACTGTGTTGACAGGATGGATATCATATTTATGCTCTTTTGGCGTGTGTAAGCTCGTATGCAACTTTCCAAGTAACAAACTATTTAAATGATTGAACATTTCTTAATTGGTATAAACAAACAAAAACACTGGCAGCGTGAATTAATTTATTTTCATTGTGAATTAGATAATGATCGGCTGGCCACCCAGAACGCTATCCATAAGGTCTGTGTCAAGGGCATTTGTGATAATCATGTATGACTTTTTGAGGATTTGATCTGCATTAGAGTAAGCTATGAAGGAAGTCTTTGCGTTTTGCCATTAATTTAAGACCTGAAATGACTGTAACGACACTTAACTGCAGTCAGTTCTGTTTCTTTTGACAAAAGGAAAATAACAAAGCAGAAAATGAATGAAAAAGTTAGAACAGGTAAAAACGTACAGAATATGATGAAAAATGACAAATTAACGAAAGCTAATCTTATTCAGCAATGTGAAAAATGATTTCCATTTACCATACTCTCATACATCAAGGCATCTTTTTTTCTTTTTTCTTTTTTTTAAATCAGATTTAGTGGTCCACAGTTATGGAATTCACTGAATCTGACACTGAAATCAGTATCCTCCTTGTGAGCTTTTAGGTCATAGTTAAAGAAATTTCTCATTTTATCTTGAACCTTGTGGCAAGATGTTTCTGTTTGTTGCTCACGTCTACGTCTATATTGTTTGTGTTAAATGCTCTTTAATGTTTATTTATTGTTTGCTTGTTTTGTTTGATTTTGACGAGCATTATTGTTATTATTTATTTATTTTTATTATTTTTTTTATAGAGGATGAGTCTGAGGCTTTCCTCCTCTCCTGCACAGTAACTACTGTCTTTTCTACTGTTTTTTTCTTTATTGTGCAGATAAACTAAACTAAAACTAAACTAATCAAATACACAGTATTTATATAATTCAGTCTATATGAACAATGTAATACTCTTTTAATCGCTGTATCACATTAACCTTCTTTTTGTGTAAAATCATCAAAACGTATTTGAGAGCATACTGCATGTCCAATTATGTTCAAAATAGTTCATTTCTTTCCCTTTGATTCAAACGTGGATTTATTTATTTCATGTATAAAGCATGTCGCTCTGTCATGCATGTTAACTACATATGGTATCTGGATGTGTTTCTGTCTCTGAGTCATGTGAAGTAAATGTCTGGCCCCTGCACTGCCTGTGTGTCTGTAACAGATGGTGTGTGTGTGTGTGTGTGTGTGTGTGTGTGTGTGTGTGTGTGTGTGCGTGTGTGTGAGTGTGTGCAGC
>JAJHUR010096621.1:0-10567 GCA_027495735.1 Lutjanus campechanus
AAAAATGAGGAGTTTTCTCTGCTCTGAAACGCTGAGCTTGTGTCCGCTCCGCTGGCTCAGTGTCAAACACCACTACGACCTGAAAATGACCTGAAACATGGATGCTTCGTCTAGCAGCTTTATTGGACATGTCCAGACATGTTTGAGCCACGAGACCTAGGGGACAGTGACAGGATGGATGGGTTGTTGGAACTGAAGTGAGCTGAAGGGAACTACTGGCTAAGTGTCACTTAAGGTACATTCGTAAATGACTGTTAGAGAGAGTGAGGGGAGGGAAAGAAACTTCCTGTTTCCTTTTACACAGACTTTAAGCTAAAAAAAAACACTTATTCAATCGAAAAAAATACCAACAACTGCATGAACTACCCAGTATATGTTATAATCCTACACTTATATCTGTCAAACTTTGAGCTTGCATGTAGATAGAAGATATCAAGGATGGCAATGGGCAGTCTGACCTTTTGACTGACACCTCACTTGAGCCAAAAGGAGCTTCCATGTCCTGTCTATAGCCCACAGTAGCCAATGAGAGTTTTTATTGTCCAACATATGCATTTCTGTGCTGAAAGAATACAACGTGAAGAGGCACTACAAGTCAAATCTAGCTTGGGGGAAATAAATCTATGAAGATTATACTGTAAGAATTATTTGTAGCCATTAATTTACAAAGTATTCTGCGTGGCCCACGACCTCACAGCAATTTTCCTCTTCAGCCCACTTGCTATTGAAAGTGAATAGCCCTGGTATAGGCAATGAAATGCCAAAAATTACAATATGCAGTTTTTATTTGTAATAGGATGCTCTAGCATACAGGGAAATTATGTCAATTTTGATGTGAGTTGCTGTTTTTTCCACTGTAGTACTTGTTTTGATGCCTTTAGATGCACAAAGTTTCAACAGGGGAAAAAGCACTACAATGTATTTATGCGTCAATTATTCTGAAGCATACCCTTAGACATACCCTTAGAAAAAAACCTGTGTAAATATCAATTTATCCGTGTAGCATTGTTATCAAATTTGAACTTGTGAGCCACTGTGTTTTCCAGCCAAGTCTCAGCTATAGGTCATCTGCGGGCATCTTTTAGTGAAAAAAACATATATTAAAGCAGAAATAAAAAACCTTCTGCTTTAGTGTGTTCAAACTTCTATTACTCAATACCAGTAGCACTTTTAGTGGTTCTGGCTGCTGGGGAAAAAGCTTCAGAGAAATACCTTTAAAAGAGATCAAAACCATGCATACACTCTAAATGCTCCAAGAACAGCTTTCGATTCACTGTGGGTATGACTTGGAAAGGTGTTTCAGTCTAATTTGACAAGAATATGGAAAAGGACCTTTATCTATATTTAAGATAAAGGTCCCCTAACCTTAGGGACAGTTTTTTCTACTTTCTTTCCGCAGTAGGATCTGTCAGAGGGGAGATTATTTCTACTTTCTTTCCATTAGAAATTAAACGAAACTGGATCATGATTTTTGAAGAGAGATGCTGGTTTTGAATTTTTCAATTTTTTTTTATTTTTTAATTTTTTTTTAATTTTTGGCAGGCAGATGGTAGACGTTAAACCGGATATCATATTAGTGGATGAGAGGAGGACGGTAAAATGTGAGGCCGGCAGAGAATACTGTCGATGGTAATGGTAGACGGCATTGCCATCCAAAATTAAAATATTTCAACTTTTCACTGTCGTCTGGGATGGAATTTACAACCAGCTGACATATCCAAACATGAAGACAGGATACACAGAGTGCAGTTCTCCTTTTACTATCCGCGTTGGAAATGAATGAATAACCTTACATTTTGGAAAGAATTCAACATTAAGTTTAAGTTTGCGATACAATATGTAGAGAAAGCGGCATTTTCTTTATTTATTCCAGTGTTGTAAACTATACATCACCATAACAACAGCATGACATGCTTGTCATTTGGCTGACCTGCCGTTCCGTCAGACTGCTTGTTTGTTTTTCCCGTTCTGTCCTCCGTCTACCATCCACCTTCTGAATCCATGTGAATCCATATTAGTCCCGTTATATTAGAGACAAGGCAGATATCTCTACGGCCGATATCTCTCAAATTTTGCAACTCACACCAGAAAAAAAAGTTGTTTTTTTTTAGCTTTTTAAAATAAAAAATAGCTTTAAGATCTTTTTGAAGGACAGTTACAAGTGTAATGCAATTTGTTGGGATGGAGATAATGCTTTTTAATGCTTCTAGTCAAGTTGTTTAAGTTATTCTCACAAAACACTACTTACAAAGTAGCCCCAGCGCAGCAAGGGTGTTAAATGCACCAAACTAGGTCATGCTATATCAGAGCAAGCATTGGTTTGCAGTTATATTTCAAATATGCAAAGATGATATTCCATGTGTCTTAACAATACACCACAACCAAGTGTTTGTCTTCTCTTTGTGTCAGGTAGAGAGTATACTGTAGACTGGATTTGCACACTCACAAATTAGCCTCACCGGCAGCATTACTTTGTTGTTGACAAGCAGACTTTGTCTGCATCCACCTACGACTATTATCCCCAGTGACATTTTCACACAGTCAGTACTGTCTGCATCACCGGGGCTGACAATCTGCCTCGTATCGTGGCACTCTTAGCATTAAGGACACGGAGATAAGTTTGACAAAAAAAAACACAAACTCTGAAGTACTCCTTTAAGATATTAAAGCGCAACGAGCGCTTAAAAAAAAAGAGAAAGACAGCAGACGATGGTTCTTCAAAATAAGCCAGAGAAATAAGCCGCTCTCACATCCTTAATCTCTTTCTGACATTTCTGCAATAAGTAATTCATAATACTGGATGACACTCTGAGTTTATCAGCCTTGCATTTATGTGCAGCTTTTCAACATCCTCTCTTAACAGCCCAAGTGTTATAATCTGGCCATGGGAAGGTTACATTTCTTGATTTATTATAATTGTTTTGATTCCAAAAGCGGAGCATCAAAAACAATCGAGCATTCGATAAATAACGAACTGCTTGGCACCACGAGGACGGAGGGAAGTAGATTTAAAAATCATTGGACAGGAGCGGACAGAAAGATTGAAGGAGAAAGCGACAGCAGACAATGCTGAGTATAGCTTCTGAATGCTGGGTGCTAAATAATAATAAGTAAAAAAAAAAAAAGCTCAATAAGATTTTGAAATCAGAGGCACGACCGCTTGACAGGCGGTGGGGATTGATGTTAAAAGTCCCTCGCTATTAAAATATTATTAGAGTTTGCCCCAATCAAAGCCAGTAGCTGATGAATGATTTCATGATGTAGCAGTGAGGGTTAAACCACCGCGACACACAACAGAGCAGATACATTAATAAGGACACCCAGTGACTCAAAAAATTGAGTAATTATGAAAATATTTGGGGAAGCATCTTAAAACAAGTTCTGCTGCTTCTCCACTACCATTAAGTTGCAGAGTGTGGTTAGTGAAAATTATTTCTTTGGTGAAGTGAAGGATTAGGTATTAGGTAAGTAAGTTGGAAATTGTATGATGGACGCATTTGTCTTCAAATGTCCTTGGACAGAAGTGACTACAGACTGCGATCCTTTGGAAACATTAACGGTGAGTTTTAATACATTATTAATAATAAGGCTGATTTGGAGACTGTGCTGACTTTTTTGGGTTTTAAGATTTTCTAGCCTCATTTCCTCTTACAGCGCACCAGATTGATGCATTTAAATGTTGAATGCATGCCCCCAGAGACCGCATTAGAAGCTTGGGAATTCATAAAATGGGGGCACCCAAACAGCATTTTGCATAGGGCCCCTAAAAAGCTAGAAATGAACCTAGTTCATACATAGGCTTATGCATGTTTCAGCCAAATTATGGCCACCATTTAGATAACCATTTTGCAAATCATGCTGCAGAGTTTTTAAAAAAAATTACATCTGCTGCTCCAGATGGCTACTGGTTTCCAAATATTTACATCAAATATTGTCCAAAAACTATTTAAAACATGCAAAGTACCTACACCACTGCACAGAGTGACATATTACTTTATTGCAGTGAGCATGGATAGCGTAGCCGCAGCTCATTGTCCTGAATGTTTACTACTGTGCACCAAATATATATCAATCCACTGCTGAAAATAGTCCCAAACAAATGCACTATTTATTGTACGTCTCTTTCAGTACAATTATGTACTATGTACTATTAAACCACGTATCTGTAACCCACTTTTTTAAAATGTAGATCTTCAGTTTGTGGCCGCCTCTCTGTATCTCTCTCTCCTATCTACCTCCCTCTAGTTCTCTCCAGCTGTCTGTCTTCCAGGAGTGCCAGTGTTAAGAGACCATCAGTGTTGGTTGGCTGCAACTGGACAGGCAGTGGCCTAAGGATCTAAAAGGGCTGTCATCCAAGGAGTCTCCTCTTTGTTGCTGAGCAGCTCGGATGCACTTCCACATGGCTTTCACTTTAGATTAGTCTGCTTTTGTATCATTTTCCTTAATTCTACCATCCATACATGACTCATCCACACACGCTTTACACCACATTATATAACATTCCCATATTTCATTATGAGTTGCTATGCTTAGTATAATAGTAAATACATTTTTTCTACTTGAGTGTGTGTTGTTTGTTGCAAGTCCTGAGCCAGGTTTGTAACAGGTAGGAACCAAGTGGCTTGAAGCTCAGTGCCACAGACGAGGTACAGGTATTGGAAAGTATTGATTGTCTTTTCATGTGTTGGGCTAACATCAAGAAAAATACAGAAAAAACACAAGTGCTGTTGTTTAAACTGCCTTACCAAACAGTTATAATGTAAAGATCTCTCGATTTGAGATTGAAATGGTGATCTAAGGCTTCTACATTCTACTTTCCTGGTGAATCTAGAGACTGCAGTATTTAGTGTCCACTTACTTCTGTTTCCAAACTTCCCATAACCTCTTTGACTCGCAGTTCCACGCTACGAGCAAACAAATCAATAGAGTGATGTAGCCAACTGGATGGCTATCCTGATTGGATGAATTACTTCACACAGCTGGTCCATCCTCGTCAGAACCGATGATGTTGATGTTCACTATGAGGGGACAGGTTATAAAATATAAATAAATTACATTTTTGAGGGAAAATCTTTGCAATATGTTTCTGACATACCAGTTACTTAAATTATTATTGTTAAACATTAAAAAAACATTTTTTTTCTTCTGGTTCTCAGGAGGATATGTTATCGTTTGGCTTCTGTTCAAAAACTTCAAGTCAAACTTAGATTATGCAAATTGCAGTAACCATACTAGACATATATGGTCTAGGTATGGTTAATGGTCATTGTTAATGATGCAAATGGAGAAATTCATAAGCTATTTAAAGTCTGGCTAAAGTCTATGTGGCTCGTCAAATCTGAGAAAAAAAATCACAGTTTTGATGATGGCTTGTAATTGTGATCAAATAGATCATGATAATACTTTTTGGCAAGATTTTAGACTAGTTTTAGCAGCCTGCTCTGCGAACAGGTCACCAAAGCATATAAAAAACACACCGATATGGTGCTTTGAGGGCCAAAAATGCCACTACTCTCTGGAATTCTCTTCCACATGAACTACAGTCTGCTACAACAGTGTTCTCTTTTAAAAGCAAACTAAAAATGTTTTTGCAAGCTTTTAGTTAAATAGGTTTTAAGAGTACTTTTTCCTTTCCTGATACCTTCTTATCTTGTATGTTTTTATCATGACCTACTTGTTTTATAGGGTTTATGCTTGTCGTATGAAATATGCTATATAAATAAAGTTGACTTGACTCGCTCATTGTGGCCTACATGGATATTTGCGTAAACATTAAGTTAATGATTATCTGGCTCGCTCCCAGATCTGCAGAGCTCACCAACATCACAAACTCAATATATTTTCTCTTCTCTGTCATATATTTGTATTGGCACCTCGCCCGCATTACATATCTGAAAAATCAAAAGTCTCCAGGCTGTGGATACTGGTTCGAGCTGTGCACCTCTGCCTCCAGTCTATCCCTTGGCGGAGGCACAAGCAAGTCTGTGGTAATTTAATGCTTGCCGCCCAGGCCCTATGATCCTGCGGGAGTGCCTGTGCCCCTGTAAGTGAGGCTGAACGCTTTATCCCGTGGCATTAGTCGTCCATGTTTGAGTTAATACCCTAGAGTAGAGCTTCTATCCAGAGGCATTAGTGTCTGACACTCTGCAGCTCAGAATGGGGGAGGCTCTCACTTCCTCCTCTTGTACCAAACACTCCCCCAACTCTTCTGTGTCTCTTTCATCCTTGCACTTAGGGTTTTGATCAGAGTTTGCAAACTTAGCTCACACGAGTACTTTCCCTAGATGAAAGATGCACAGTGAAGTCGCTTGCATCCAGATGTGGTGCGGCTCACCTCCGAGTTTCGGAAGCACGACAGAAATACTGCAGTAACCCGTCTCCGCGGTGCCTGAAATTTGTGCTGTCAGACTTTTTTTTTCTTTTTTTTATCAGAGATATAGAGAACGGAACTGTACATATGTACCATTTTAAAAATAACTTCAATTGTCTGTGTTTGTTTGTGCTTGTTAAATATGTTTTCCCTGGAACACCAAGAAATATTCTTGGTCAAACTTTACTTTACAGTACAGTACACAAATAAGATGCGACAAGCCGTACTTTGTATCCAATTAGACAAAAACTAGAAATATGTTCTTTATCAGACAGTATTAGATTCTTTATTAGACCCTTATCAGACTTTATTAGAGGGTAACTGGAGGCACAGAACTTTACAACAGAACTGTGCTGTAAACTAAAGTGAAATCATATATCTTCTACTTGAGACACACCATCAGACTGATGCCTAAAATATTCCTCTAACTCTATAACTGTGATCTTTACTAGGTAGATCTGGTTCACATTTTGTTTTTAAATGGGGAAATAGCATATATATGATTTCACTTTAGTGTACTGTACAGTTCTGTTGTAATGTGTCCCTAATTACTCTCTAAGATGGTTTAATAAGGGTGTAACACTGGGAAATAATACACTTGAATTTACAGCACATTTCTGCTGGAACGTCCCCCAAATTACCCTCTAATAATGTCTAATAAGGGTCCAAGCATCTTATATTGTCTAATAAAGAACACATTGTTCCTAGTTTTTGTCTAACTTGATACAAAGTACAGCTTACTGTTATCATACTGTGAAATGAAGTGTGACCAGGCATACTTTTCTTTTTTTTCCACATAAAATTGTCCATTTAAGCATCAATCAGATTATGAAAAGAGATGCGTGTTTGCAGTGTTTAACAACTAATGTCAGCGTGTGAATAATTTAAAGATCCTGCAGCATTAGGATTTTCATAATCTGCAACATTTTCATGTAAATACAGTGCATGTCTGTTTCTCTACTTTCACTGATGCTGGTTTAACGCCCCCACCCACCCCCCACCCCCACCCCCAACCCGCCCGAACACCAACACACTGTTCAAACCCCTCAGCCCACGCACACACACAGAGATTTGAATGTTATGTTCAAAGATTAAAATTGTTTGTGTCATTATGGTAATGAAAGGCAAACAATGTCTCCTGTCATTTAAAGCAATTAGAGGAGAAAATCCCCCTACTTTAATCAATTCATTTTGTACTTCTGTGGAGCATTCCAGGACTAATTATTTTATCTTTATTTAATTTATTCTCACCTTCTAGATTATGAGCTGTTATTTCAACAGATGGTTGCAATGGTGGGAATTGTGTTCGCGCACTGTATAAACAAAAGATATAACAACAATATAACTTTTTTTTTTAAAAAGGCTCATCTGCTTTGGAAAGGGTATTCAAAACAGTCTGAAGTCTGTGGAGAATGTTTCTTTTTTTCTCTTCTGACACCAACAAGGCTGATAGCGTTAACGTGCGCAGATAAACTCCCTGACCTGTCGCTTCATGTTATCACAGTCATAGCCCGTGCACCGCATTCACAACCTGCCTCCTTATTCCTCATGATAACCCCAGGGTTGACAAAGGCTATTGCAGTTTGGTATTTCGCTTCATGGAGGGTGAACTATCCACAAAGTCATTCATGTTGAAGAGAAAAATGCTATTCCTGATTGCCAGCTGAGTAAGGTCACATCCAGGTGGCATCTCTTTTAAAGCAGCCAAGTAAAAGTGACAGCGTCTATCCAAACACACTCGTTGCAATACTGGTATTCTGGAACAACTTAGTTAAAAAAAAAAAAAGAAACACTTAACTAACTTGTGTGAGGTACAACATTGGTGGGGTAATGTTTACAATTGTCCACCAGATCCAAAGATAACTGTTGGTTAATGAGATAGTGAAAGTTTTTTTTTCACTTAAGGGGATAGTTCATATTATTTAATGAGGGGCTGTATGAGGTGCTTGTATAGTCAGTGTATGACTTTCAGTACATGACAGTCAGCACACCCCCAGTCTAGAAGCAGACAGGATGGACTTTAGCCACTTACAAAAGGTCCACCTAGAAAATTAATATCAGTTTAAGTGTACACTGATAAAAAGGAATTATTGAACAAAGTTTAAAAAAAACATTTAATTAGTCACACACAAATGAATTAAGTTTTTTTTTTTTTTTTAAATCAGGTTAACAAGTTAGATGAACACATTTGCTTTAAGTCAGATGTACTTAATAATCTGATTGCTCTCAAATCAACAGTTTGCATTATAAGGCCAATTAAGTTTAAGGCAGGTTAACTTGGAAGTTGTTATTTGTTATTTATTAGTGTGTATAGTGATTTTTATGTGTTATTTTAGTTTGTTAAATAAATTAATGTCATTGCTAATGTTAGCCTGACTTAACGATAGCTAGTTTGGTTCAGTAAGTTTATGAAACCAGTTCAGCTGGACCATACATTAAACATAATATAACATTTGATCACAATTTTTTTTTTTTTCTTGCATTAGACCTGTCTTTTTTTATGAATCACTAAGAAGAAATGGAGAAGAAAAAAACGGAAAAAGATTTGGAGGTCATAATGTCAGACTCAGTACTGAGAGAAACTAAAGTGATGCACCTTTACTGAAATAAGAATAGCAGAATAAGAGAACGGGGTGTCATTTCAATGTCAAGTTCTTGTAATTAAGTGCTTTTTACAGTATATATTTAGTATGTTTTCACTGCTTTACTTTGCCATTAGACATGCCTTTTCTGATGGGATAACACCAGTGTAGAAGCCAAATATCACTCTCTTTAAACCAACCAAACTCCATAGGCAAAGTCAGTAATTTTACCTTGCTTTTACCTGGTCTACTGCTGCCTCAGCGTGGTAGTTTGTATTGATTACTGTGTGTATTTGGTGAATCCGAGCTATTCTTTTAAAACTCCAAAATCACACAATAACACAAATTAACTAGCAAACTGCATCAGAGGCTTACCAGCAACCCCTGTGTTCTGCAGGGTAAAATTATTGGTTTTGCCTATAGAGTTTGGTTGGTTTGGAGAGAGCAATTTTTGGGTCTATAATTTACCCCCAGAAAATGATCTCTGACAGCAAAGTAAAGGAGTGAAAATATTATATTTGTTTAGTGGCTGCTGTAATCATTCCTGCTCTCCACGCTGCCCTGAAGACATCAATTGCTACTGAGTGTATTGTAACAATATTGACTTCCATCTTTCTGTGCAAAATTGTAGTCTCAAGTTCAGCAACAGCTAATATGACGCTTCAGTTGTCTGATCTGGACAAATCAAGTGGTTATATTCCAGAAGTCATCAGTCTATCATTATGAAATTCCTTCTTCGTGTTTCCTAGAGGAGCTGCAGTGGAAAAAAAAATAGAAACACAGTAGTTTGTGCTGAGGATTTTGTCCCCAATCACTTCCTTTGGAGTCACACTGGGAATTGATCTGAGGGCCAGTGTGAAAATGTGATTGCAGTCGTGAGGCTGTTTGCTCATGTTGCCAGGACTGTCAGTCAAATCTGATCAAACCAAAGCCACACAGTTCTGATGAAGCAGAATGGGCCAGGTTTCACGATTTTTCTAACTTTTTCTATGCTTGTGTTATCACATTTTTTGAAATGTTTTAGAGAGATGCTTAAGATTTGGAACCAAATATTAAAGGACTAGTATGTAGGATTCAGTGGCATCTAGCAGTGAGGTTGTAGATTGCAGCCAACTGAATACTGCTTGCCTCTTCCCCCCATTCCAAATCTGACAGAGAACCTATGTTATGAAAAACATGAAAGGACCTATCTAGAGCATATGTTTGGTTTGTCTGTTCTGCACTGCTGTAGAAACACGCTGGTTCAACATGGCTGCCTGGCAGCCTCCATGGAAGAGGACAAGAGGACTCTTTAAATATAAAGGATTCATTCTAGGTTAATGAAAACTCAACAATATTTTCAGGTGATCATACACTAAAGAAAACATGGCTATTATATTATAGAGGTGCACCAAGATGTCTTTATCTTTGTCTTTTTCTGCTCAACAAACAAAATTATCTGCCTCTGTATCTGGATTTGGATAGAGGACCAGAAGGGGGGTGTGGTTTGCAACACAAGTTAAATTGGGCGAATGTCTTTACAGTGAAGACGTAAAAATCCTTTCGTTGAAGGGAGGAATCTTAAATTACAATGATACTGCATTCATGTTTGTTGATGTGTTAATCTCACAGCATT
>JAJHUR010096623.1:0-19060 GCA_027495735.1 Lutjanus campechanus
GAATTTTTGCCAAATGAGTAAGTGCCTGTTTATGAGTTATAAATATCATTAATAATCTTTTAAAAGCAGTAGATATTTAGAACAGCTAAATTGAGCATTATGTTAATGGAGTCTGGCAGGCAGTAAGAGTGGAAGGCAGTCACAAAACAACTTGCTTCAACCACTTACCTTATGTTAAATAGGGATTCAACCTATTAAATTTTCAGTCTATGGCCCCAGTTTGCTATTTGGACTACAATACTATTTTGAACGCGAGAGTATTATATGTTTCTTCTTTAAAAATTAAAAGTACAAACGGAAGTAAATTATACATATTTAAACATATATATCTCTATATACTATATACATACATATGTGTGTGTGTGCGTGTAGGAACACTTAATCCTTCAGTTTATCACAAACATTCAAAATTAACACATTTGGAGTTACATGGTTTTAACTGGAGAGGAAGGGTGTGAAAAATTGTAATCTGAAATGTAACTAGTAACTGAAGCTGACAGACAAATGTAGTGGAGTAAAAAGATAGAAACAATATTTTAATCTGGGGTGTAGTGGAGTGTAAGTATATACATGCATAAAACAGAAATACTCAACAAGTCCAAGTACCACAAATTTGTTCTTAAGTACAGTACTTAGGTAAATGTGCTTGGTTACATTCCACCCCTATATCTACTTTTTATCTTTGTATCATAGTGACAGCCCTCATTTGTAATCTAAAATGACACATAAGCGTCCTACCTGGATAAGTGAAAGGCCAGGGTCCATCCACATAGCCTATGTATGCAGTGATGCAGACCGCCAGGATGCCGTGCACCAGGGTGACGAGGCGACAGTTCCACTCGTAGCTTCTGGACCCATTAACGTAACACAAGAGAAAGTAGAAAGAGACCCAGCAGGACAGGCACAGGAG
This sequence comes from Lutjanus campechanus, assembly GCA_027495735.1. NCBI lineage: Eukaryota > Metazoa > Chordata > Actinopteri > Lutjaniformes > Lutjanidae > Lutjanus > Lutjanus campechanus. Next base: position 911 of record JAJHUR010096623.1, read on the forward strand.
CGCACAGACCACAACCAGTGCCATCTTCTCCTCTTCTGCAGACAAAACAATCAAGAAAAACAGCTGAAAACAACTCAGAGTTTTTTTTCACAAACTTGCCTATCAGCAGTCATCAAGTCAACTTTGAATCACATTACATAGAAAGAGAAAAATGCAAAGAGGCACATGTTGCTCTGTAATATCGCTTACAGTAGAAAGAGACAGCATTACCGTCCCAAGACTTGGACTGTGCACTCCTTTGTAAGTGACCAACAATTAGCCTTTGCTTGAACTATAATAGCACTATAGTTGGTAGGCCGAGGGTCTGGTGGGGTGAGGGGGACGTCTCTTCTTCTGCTGTGACGTTTGTACTAGGAGGTGAGACCATGCAGATGGACAGGCCCACTGGACTGGAACAAGATGTACACTTGAGTCTCAAAGACTTCAAGCAAGTTTCAAAACCAGGAGAGAGGTTACTGGGTGCTGGGCCTCAGACAGACAGTTCCCATGAGGGAGAAAAGTTATTTCAGCAGGAATTAAATGACATGTGGACTTTGAAAGCACTATAAATACATATAAAATTTATTGCTGTCAGGGTTGTGGGTACATGGATGTCCAGGTGGCAGGAGTAGGTGAAGCTGTGATATCATAAGTAGTGGGAAAATTCAGTTTGGGTACCTTTCAATAACTGTTTTCATTACAAAGCCACATGAAAAATATTTTTTAAAATGTTGAACAGATTGGTTGTTTTGTTCAAATCCTCCTGTCTGCACGGCTGCAAACTGTGCATGTTTAAAATTAACTGTCCTCCTGATTGACTAATCAATTTATCATTTGACCTATTACATAATACTGCTGCAAAGGATGGGTGAGATACTAGGACTGTTTGATGACAGAATATGTGGACTGGAGGTTAAGTTGGGTTACATTAAACATTTGTTCAAACAGCCAAAACAAAAAAAAAGAAGGAAGCCAAAACAAAAGACACTGATTAAATCTAACGAGGGACGTGTATATGCAAAGACAAAAACATAAAAAGAAATTTATGCAAATTAGGCAAAATGTAAAAAGCATATCACAAACAAAGGGCTATGCATAGAATGGAGCATCAGTTAGCTGGGCAACTTAATTTGGGTACGTATTAGAGATACAACAATTAATCCATTAACTAATTAGTTGTCAACGAACAATTTAAACGTCCAGTATGCAAGATTTAGGTGGGTTTACTGGCAGAATATGGCATAAATTATATTCATAATTATGTTTTCATTTGTGTATAAACATCTGAAAGTAAGAATTGTTGTGCTTTTGTCACTATAAAATGAATCCTTTATATCTACAGAGGGTGCAGGTCCTCTTCCACGGAGGTCACCATGTTTTTACTGTAGCCCAGAAAGGACAAAACAGACTCTGGTTGTAGATTCAATCTCTTGTGTTTTTTGTGAGTTCCACAGCTACTGAAAGTTCTCCCTCATGTTTGGATGGAGAAGGTAAGGCTTGGTGCAAGTTGCAAGCTCACCGCTTGATGACATTAAATCCCACACACTGGTCCTTTAAAAAAAAATCGCCAACTATTTTGATGATTGATTAATCAGTTTGAATCATTTTTTGAAAGAAAAAAAAAATCTCTGATTCCAGCTTCTTAAATGTGAATATTTTCTGGTTTCTTTGGGTTGTGAACAAACAGGACATTTGAGGACATCGTCTTGGGCTTTAGGAAACAACTGATCAACATTTTTCAACATTTTCTTACATTTTATGGACCAAACAACTAATCGATTAATCCAGTAAATCAACAGATTAATCTTCCATGAAAATAATCACTGGTTGCAGCCCTAGTACATTTCCAAAACTGTGTTCTTTACATAGCAGCATGCAAAATAAATATCAGGTCTAAGGTAATTCGTTATAAATATGTTGTATATGTTTTGTAACCTTTGTGTTATATGTGGTGCTGCTATATTGGCAGCACACATACAACAACATTTCCTGGCTAAATAAAGTTATAAATAAAGGTTAGATGCCTGTATTGTTGAATGCTTTTGGATGAAATAAGTGCAGGGAGTTGGTTTTTTTCTAAGATGAATAAAATGAAATATCTGTAGGCTGCACTTGTAACACTTTAATTACGTTCCCATGGAAACATGTCAGGGGAGATAAGGTAAAGGCAGTTGGCAACTAGCTTGGATGAATGATGGCATTCATGCTTAAATTCCCTTGCTAAACCAAGCTAACTAGGTGAGCTCCTAAACTAAAAGGGCAAGAGTACCAGAGCTTATCTCTCATTTACTTTAAGAGGATGCTCTCTCTTACACCGGCCAACTACCCCGGTCAGTTAGCTGGATCAGATAGCAAACTAACCGGTAGCTAGCTAACGTTAAAGGGCTAACAAAGCGTTTTCTTATGGAATAGTAACGTTAACATATTCGCAAACACAGTAAAATATTACCTTGATAATGCACATGTGGCTGCCTCTTCGTTTACATCCTTGATGTCTCAGGTCCTGTGAAGATATGTCTCCGAAGGAGACTGTAAAAGGTTTATTTGCAGACACACAGTGGTTGCTATTTGTGTTCCTCTAAGCGAGCTCCGCCGGTGGAAACAACAGCCTCTGTCAGTAGCATCCCTTCATTTCCATACAACCTTATCAGGCGCTGAGCATGCAAATATAACAACTGACAGACTTGCAACCTGGTTTCATTATACCATGGCATACCACAGTTTAGAGATTAAAGCAGGCCTGATAAGTATTCAACAGAAGAAGCATGTTTCCATCTTTCCTGATGTGTTCTCAGAGGGAGGGGGATGCTGCCTTGTATATTTTTAAACAGCGGCGACACCTTGTGGTCAATGGCAGGAATTACACACAAGTTCTCCTCCAGCAGGGGGACAAAATGGAAGAGCTACAGTAACAGACAACTACATGTGTCAGGAAATTAAATACAAGACTTTTCAAACGTACTAAAGCCACTGTATAAATAAATTTAAAGCAAATTTTGCAATAAAACTACACATAAAAAGTTTAAATATAGCATACTTTTTCTGAGTAAATACAGACATTGTCAGTTCAAAATTATAAGTAAATCAAAAAGACAATAACTGGTTGACTTACCATTTGTCCAAATACAGTTATATGTGTGGGGTAAAAATATCTGTCCTATTTACAAGAAAGCCCTTTGTGGCAAAAGTCTTACAATATTAACCCAAACCAATATTTTTGCCGTTATTATATCATCCTCTTAGTACTGCACATTTTCTTGTTGCGGTCATTACAACCTTTTACCACTGTTTTTGACTAATTTAACTAAGGATGAGTCATCGTGAGCTCCTATGGTTACTTTAGACTGATGTTTATCACCGTTAGTTTGCCCTTAATTTTCAGTCACGTCTGGGGATTTGTTGATAATACACTTCTGTTGGTTTCTATTGTCATGTTCTATGTGTGTGGGTTTTTTTTTTGGCAGAACTAATGTGTCATGAAGCACTTGATTAGTTTCTCATAGTCACTCTAATCCCTGGTTCTGTAAAAGACTCGCTGCCTCAGATCTCTCCAGAAGGCTAGCTATTACTTTGCTCTTTCATTAATAATGAGCTGGACAGTCATTATTTAATTCTTTAGGCTGATGGTCCTATCCTTCAGGAGCTACTTTCATTGCCGGCACTACTTTTTTGACCCAGTATAGCACTCTATTTTTTCTCTATTATTTTTCCTCCTAAAGCTAACCAAGAAGGGCTTTCTGGCAGAAAGCCCCTTGTTGATATCACCAAAGATTAAATGTAAGGCATTTTGTACTTGGAGTGAATTTTAGACAGTGTTCACAGCATTCAATAAATACATATATAAGACCCTCCTAAACAGAATTTAAAATGTTTAAATATTTTTAAGGCTTTTTATGAGTAAATGTAAAGACATTTTCATTATTTTAATGACCTGTAGCCACCATGATATTCTAATAGGGGACTGCACAGTGGTTTTGGTTGCAGAGAACATCCTACCTGCATGACCTGGGTTGCTGGCAAGCCCTGACAAAGTGTCCATAAGCAAGGCCTTCAGTCCTACCCTTTGCTACAGCTGCATCTCTGTACCTGACGTCCTGAGAGTGGGTCAGTACACAAATATTTGAACACAGTTAAGCATCAAGTTATTAGTAGAATTGAATATTAGGGGGGTTTCAGATGCCGATTATTAATCACAACATTTCCAGTCTGAGACCAGGGTGGGACTTTTTTTTAATCTCTTTCTCTTCCCTTATTTCAGCTCTTCACCGGAGGGAATGTCTGTAATAACAGACAAATGATAAATATGATATTTATAGGCAATGTCGCAAGATGCATGCACATGCCGACATTCTCTCACGCAAGTTTAGTATGTGTACAGATGGTGTGAAGATGTGTCTCTGCAGAGCATATTGCACACCACTTTATACTGCACAATGGTGGTCTAACTACACAAAAAGTGATCTTACAGGGACTTCAAGCTGAATATAATGATGCCATGAGAATATTACTCAAGAGACTGAGATGCCAGTATAACTCACAAAGTGTCAATGTTCTATAAAAAAGATCATAAATAGACAAGAGACATCAGATGTAAATGTAATCATTCAAAATGTACACATAGATACTATTACACACCTTCGCACATGCTTTATGGGAACGCTCTATGGTTCTTCCCTGGGCGAAACTTAAGAGAATGACTCTAACAGGCCTTACCAGACTCTTCTCAGTTATATGTCTGCTTGGGGATATAACGTTTAGACCATCAATTGTCTCTAAAGCACATTTTAGTTTAATGTTAACTGCTTTCGTTATTGCAGCAAAATGAAACTGGAACACAAAAACCCCGGAATTCACTGAATAGATTAAACTTAAAACAGAAACGGCCTCCTTTGAATACTTATTGGCTCAAATTAATAATACAAAAAGGAAATTTAACAAAGTCTGGGATAATGTCTTCCTCTTCAGTAAGGGTTCATTACATTAGAGTACATATGAGTGCAATATTTTGGGTGTTGACAGTCTTTTCTTCTCTTTGGCTTTTTGTTTGTGCTGCTGTTATTTTGTGTGTTGCTTGGTTCTGTTTCCCCTTTCTTTTTGGATATATGTATCTGGAAAAGTTGACATAATATTGATGATGTAAGACATGTATAAGCCATATGATTGTATGTTGAATGAATAAAAGAAACTAATTGAAAGGAAATTAATAAAAACTGAAAGCAGGCCTGGAATTTAGTTTTAGTAGTTTTAGAGGCAAGACCACTTGGTCTTTGGTGTTGTCAGTTTTTTGAGGGCACAAAGGCCAAATGCCAGGGGAGTAAGACTGTCAAATAACACAAATAATTAACTGAAATAATGAATTTCACCTCAGGGTTAAGAGTTTTATTTGAAATAAAGTAATAAAAGTGAATTTTTAAAATAGAGGAATGAAATGGATTTTTTTTTTTTTTATAGGTCTAAATACATTTCAAAAATTAACAAAAAAATATTGTTATTTACAAACGACCAATATTTATAAAAACCCCTGAGTCAGACACGCTGAGCCCTGGACTCAGAGTCACTGGACACGTTTGAAGATGTGGAGTCAGGGAGACTAACATTACATTTGTTAACATTAATCTCACAAATTTAAGAATATAAAACTAGTTAGGCTCATTAAACTTTGAAGGCCACTACGTCAGCTAAGTCAACGTAATGATATGAGAGCAATGCATAACATTATATCTTGAGTTTCTTGTCTTATTTGGTCGCTAATTAAAACTCAAGACGGTGCAGTGTAGGTAAAATGATTGTGTCAGTACTTTCCAAAATAATCTCATGTACAAATGTAATGACTCTGAGAACGACATTGGTATCGGGTCTCTGTGTAAGGCATTAATATATTTTTCTATTTTAAATCATGACCTTTTATCAGGCCTATTATATGTAATTTATTATCTGAAAATGTCTTGTCTTCTATCTGGACCTTCAGTCTGTAATTAAGTTTGAACTCAACTGTTATAATGTCTAATAAATGCATAAAATATCCCACAAAATAATCACTTAAACTTGTGTATGCAGTGCAAAGAAAGACTTTATTGAAACATTTCATGTAAAACACAACTCTTAAATGGTACATCACCTAATTGCTTCATTTTCTCCTTATGGCAACTTTTTACAACATATTCAGAACTCTTTCATAGAAAAAATATGTTTACAAACTTAATCTACAATTACATAGCAAAGATATCAGTGGAAATGTTAAGGCACTTGATCACCAGAAAAGGCCACAAAATAGAAATGTTTCACTCATTTGGTTCTTTAGTTAGCCGGACAAACCAACAAACACACAAAATAAACATTTGATATGGCAGTAAAGACTGAAATGAAGATGGAGATGGCAAGACAAACCAAAATTATACTCTTTTTAAAAAATTTTTCTTTTTTTTTACCTATTACTCTAAAGAACGGACAGACAAGATGAAATTTGGTCCCACAAGTTCAAGAAGTGCTCCTTGAATTATGCATGAGAAATGATCAGGGATATAAGATGCATAAATTATAAACATTTAATTACTGACATGAACACACACAACTAGAATTCTGGCATTGGGAAACAACAGAAAATACAAGGAACTGAAACACTGTTTAACCAGAAGAGGGCAGTATAGATTATTTTAAAAAATCATACTGCAGTTTTAGTGAACCCTAACATGGAAAACACTTGAAAATGAAATGTTACACCCTTTGTATGGCAGTATTTCATTTGACTTTGGTTTACTTGACACTTTTAAACAAATTAAAATTGTGATTGGGGGCATGAGGGGCCCCATATGGGAATTGATGGGGAAAGCTGAGCTAAAACTATTTCTATCAGAGATGATGATACACCTGTTTATCCACATTCTCTGTATAACCATGAAAACTTGGCAACAAATAGCATGGCATATGGATGAGCTTATAAACGACATCCAAAATCCAAGAAGTTAAAATGTTCTGACATGAGTTTGAATACTTCTTGTTACTGAGGACCTGTGGTTTAGATGTGTGACTTTAAGAGCTTGTTGAAAGGGATAGTTTGGATTATTTGAAGTAGGGGTTGTATGAGTACCAGGATGGAAGCTAAGCTGTGGACAGAGTCACACTTTTCACCACTTTACTTTGCTGTATATATAAATATCGCTCTCTTCAAACCAACCAGATTCCATTGGAAAAATCTGTACTTTTAACTTGCAGACTAGAAAGATAACAGAAAGATTTGCTGGTCTACTGCTGCCTCATTCTGTTAAGTTTGTTTGTGTTATTGTGTGACTTCGGTATTACAAAAGGATAACACATTCACCAAAGTCACACAATAACAAAACAAACACACAGAAGGAAGCAGCGGTAGACCAGCAACTCCTGTGTTCTGTGAGGTAAAATGACTGATTTTGGCTATGGACTTTGGTTGGTTTGGGGAGAGCGATACTTGGCTTATATAAGAGCAGTTTCCCGTCAGAAAAGGCTGTCTGATGGCAAAGTAAAGTGATGAAAATATTCTAAATACAGCATACACTTAAACTAATATTGAGTTTTTAAGGTAGACCTTTTTTTAAAGCTACTACAAGGAATGATCTTGTTGACTTTTGCAGGCCCCTTTGGACAACAGCAGTGTTTCTGCCATAACCACAAAACATAGCATCAAACTGGTTAATGTAAGACTCACTGTAACTCTGCGTGGAGAAACTCCTTGTTGTAGCTTTAAGTGGCTAAAATACCTTTTGTTGCCGACCCTGTACACAGCAGTTTATTGCTTAGCTTCAAACCAGGGTGTGCTGTGTACTACTGTAGGTAATACACTATTAATAAGTACCTTATAAAGCCCCACTTCAAATAATCTGAACTATCCCTTTAATACAAAAAGAAAAGGAAACTGATGAGGTTATTTTTAACAAAAAAAGATACAAAAATAGTCCTCCATAATTTCACTTTGCAACCAAAATAAATAAAGCCAGCATTAAGAGGAGCATTTTCTTTGTTGGCCAGTTTACATTGTCATAAACAGGCGTTTTTCACAGAGCTTTATAAGAGAGATAAATCCACCATCCAAATTTTCCTTCACCAGAATGGAAGATTGTGTTTGTATGACTCCTTTTCATCAGAGTGGGACTCTGTTGTTCCTCTGCTGGTGTTTAATTGAGCAGAAATGCACTGTCCAAGCTGTGTGTGCATACCATAGCTTGTTTGAGAGGTTATTGTTGTTGGCGTCTGTCATCCGCTCCAATAATTCCTCCAAAAAAGGCACAAAAGTGACAGCTTCTTGGCAAAGTCACATTACAGCTGACAACGATATGTCGTTTCCCCCAGAAAAGACTTTAAGTTAGTGGGTCCTCTTGTGCTGCAGCTCTCCTTCCTTTAGTAAAGGTTTTGGTCTCATTTGAACCTGAATTTCTGTTTCAGCTTAAACATCTGGATCTCAGCACTCCCCACCTGAGACAGCTTCACTTACCGTCGTATATAAACCGAGTTTCCAGTGTTTCTGTGTTTACTTTGAATAGCATGGGTGGAGAAGCATTGGCTTGGCTGGGGAAAATGTATTTCTCTTTTCTCAACCATCCAGAACAAAATGCTAGGTCTCCTCGTCCCATAGACACAGCTGTTTTTGGGGAACGTAATAGGTGAAATGGTAACCCTTGCTGCAGCTCTTTATGCCACACTTGTAGTTAGAGCCTTTGCCTGTGGTGTCCCGGCTGCGGCAATACTTGAGCAGACATGGGTACCACTCCAGACGCAGGCTGTATGTGCAGATACAAGGCTGCCACAAGTCTTTAGTAGAGTGACAGGCCTGAAAGCTGGAGGCCTCCGTTGTTTGGGGCAGGACCTCGAATATGGAGCCATCCACTCCTATAACACAGACAGGAGAGGGGCATTATTATCCAAAAAAACAAAAGCAAGCTATCATAGAGTTGTGTGAATCATTCTCTCTCTGATTTCACTCAATTAAATTCTGGAGGGGGTGAACAAAGTGGCTGAAAAGAGGGGAGATGGTGCAGTAAAAGGGGAGCTTTGTTATGCAAAGGAGATGCTACTGTGATTCCCTCTGCTGATAATGGTGCAGAGCGCTCGGTGAACCATGACCATCAACATTGTTTCCTCCATAACAGTGCTGTCAGTGGACAAAAGCGCTGTCATATGGATTCTCCTCAGCCAAGGTAATTTGGACTTCATTGCTATTAAGATACTGGATCCCACTGACGAAAGGTCTTTATTTTGTATATTTTTTATATCTTTTATTGTGTCAGTACATATCACTGATACACTTCTGGTTATTTAAACATCTTGACGCAAATTTTTGACAGTTTTGCTTTTTGTTATCGTCCATCCAGAATAAATGTTGCTGATCATAGTGTGTAATATGAATTCACATATATAGTACATACATATCTATACATTCTAGAGCCTCACCGATAATGGATCTTTGGGGCTGATGTCAATGCCAATATTAGGGAGTAAAACAATTCAGATATTGATATATCGGCCATAGGATTGCAAATTGTGAGCACTGCACTTTATCAGTCTTTAGTAACATTAACAATCAATCAAATGATAAATCATAATTACAAAAACTTAAAACCCTCCAAATGTCTTTTTTCCCCCTCAATTAAAGCTTAATGTCCACAGCAACATATTCTCTGACAAGATGTAGAAGCCTACATATTAAACAAATATGATCGAATATCAGATCACATGTGTAGCATGCTCATAAAAATAATATTTTAGGTATTTTTAGGTATTTTAGGTACTTTATTTGATAGTAGAATGATCAAATTTTACATGATTGATCAAATTCTTCTCAACTGATTAATTGATCATTGATAAATTCTTATCATCTCTAATTGGCTGTTACTTTTTATTTTTATGTCCATAAAATCCAAAATGACATAAGACTGCTGAAACAGTAAACTTTACCTGGCATTTTTCATAATTATAAATAACTGTAGATTAAAAAAACAACACAAATATTAAAACTGACAAATATACATAAAATGCTGCCAGTACAACTAATAAATAAAAACCAAAACAACAACAACAACAAAAACAATTCATTATGTACTGTGACTAAAATATTGGACAACATATACGCTAATACTGATATAGCTGGGCAACATTCATGGACCCACCTGCATAAACATACACAAGAGAAAAGAGAAAAGAGAACGGAGTTTAAAAAAAGTTTGATGTGTCGTTATAGAAATAGGTCTACAGATTTCTATCACAATTTCATTAAAACGGCTTCTAAAATCCATCACTCATATTTGTATAATGTATTGTCTAAAATACAGGACTAATAGGTTTGCTTTTTTTTTTTCAAAAATATATTGTTACAATGACTATTGCTGGATACTGTTGATGGTGTTCTAAAAATCCTTAATAAAAAGTTGATCTCTGACTGCTCAGACAAATACACAATTTAGCTACAACCCAGTGCTCTTGGTGTATTTATCAGGAATGTAAAAGAGACAGAGAGGAGGGTAAACAGATAGCACGAACAGTAACAGAGCTTTATCAACAAAAGGACAGAGATAATACTTGGAGTAATATCACTAAAAGAAAGTGGAAAGGGGTGTTCAGGCGATAGAAACAGGCACGACAGAGAGCGTCGGGGAGATAAAGAGAGAGTCAGTGCTGAGATACAGCGTGAAGAGACAAACAGGAGGGTGGGAGAGAGGGGAAAGAGATAGGAGAACAGACAGACATTTTGTTCAAACCATCACAACATGTCCTAATTTCATTAGCTGCGGCTACATGGACAATATTTCTTCTGATTAGAGGTTCCAACTTTGCTGTTTACATGGACACTAAATAAAGTGATCTGATAAGATGTGTGTTTACATGCCCCAAAGCATTAAATCATTAATTCAACCTTTGACATGCCCAAAGTGGTTCTGTGAAGTGTCTAGTGTCTAATCTGTCAGGAATATAACAGAGGAAGAAGAAGAAGTGGTGGTTCAGCCTTGTTCACATCACATAATGTTACTGTAAGCTATTTTACCGAGTTGCTTTTAGTGAAATGCTCTCAGTGAATTTAATTAGTTCCCTTTGATAAGTTGTTATGTGTGTCTAGGACAGTGGTTCACAAACTTTTTTAAAATAATGTTCCCATTTGAAATATTTTTTTTCAACCAAGAACAACCTGACCGCCGCAAAATGTGTCTCGTAGAAGAAAAAAAAAGGCCAATATAAAGAGGTACAATACAGCGCTGTGTCATCTGTGTCAGCTTGTTGAGGTGAATCCCATTAAAGCATGTTCTTCCTGATACTGACACTACTTTGTTGGCTGTGTTTTCACTTCTCTTTTCAGGTCCTTCTCTGTATTTTCAGTTGTATTACTGTTACATTTCAACCACAACTCCGTTTTCTTGATTTTTGTCTGTCATTCAATGCAGAAACTGGATTCCAGCTCACAGTGACGGTGACTGTTTGTTGCTCTCTCCCTCTGAGATTTTATATTGAAATTATATTGAAAATAAGTACACTGAATACGAAATACATAGTATAGTATAGTATAATTATTTTAGGAATTCTGCATGACTGGCATTGTTTAAATCAACATTTCAAGGAAATCTACCCGCTGCAGTGCTCCAAAGTACCCAAAGTACACACTCAATCTTTTATTGTTAAAAGCAGAAAATGGAAGATGTGGATCTGCAACACAGTGCTTTTGACGATGTTGGAAGCAATAAAAAATGTGCTGTTTTGGTTCAGACTATGGAGCCCCCTTGTTACACTAAACATAGGTGCAGCTCATGGCTACATTACCCCCATATGGAGCAAATGTGCAGAAAGAATATATTTATCCCAACCAGAGAGAAACGATTGGACTAAATGCTCACATTGTTATCAGATGCTAATATTTTCCAGTGGAATTGATTTATCAAAGATTTACACTACCCATCTCAACCTGATTGAAAATTTCTTCCAACTGGGTCAGATCAGGCTACTCTCTTCTGATAGAGGTAGTTACATGTGGCATTTGTATTGTGATTGGACAGTTATTCTGTTGCCTGATATCAGACTGTATTGCCAACTGGTTGCATCCCATTTCCATCCTCAGACAATGGCCCAACTCCAGTCCGGCCCCTACAGACTCCCGCTACCCTCTCTCACTCCATTTTGCGTGGTGTCATTCCAAACCACTCAGCGAGAGTGAGTGTGTTATAAAGCCCTCCGACAGTGAGTCTGCATTGATGCAGGCTCACAAAACACAGTGCTCTCAGGTGCAGGACGTCTTTGTGTTTGGGATGGAGGAAACGTCAGAAAAGTTAGTTTCATGCACGGTGCAGTATTTTACTTTTACTTTATCCCAAACAGATATTTAATATACATGTTTTTGGGCACAGAAGATGGAATGATGTGATGAAAAAATGTTCAGATGTGGCCAAAGAAGTGTGGGGGCGTTTTTATTTATTTAGTTAATCATTTTTCCTTTCACAAGTTCACGATTCCATGGATGTAATGAAGGTGCCATTTGATTGCCACTTATATTTTTGTCAGTGCTGTTAATAAGAAGATTGTTGTAATATTTATTTAATTACAGCATCTATCAGGATGAATGTTCTTGTTTCCACCAGAGAAAGACCAGGTCGTCCCAAAGCTTGCTGCTGAATTTACACAGTCTCCCTTATTTAAGAGACCCTCTGCATCCGCGAGTGTGACTCCACACCACAGTCACACTTGTGGGTGTGGGAGTGTATAGGGGCTGGTTTGGGATTGAGTCAATTTGGTGGGCAGATTTAAAGGTTTGGACCCAGTCAAATTATTCAGATTATTAGTGAAATATTAGGTTCCATGTAAAAGCAGTTAATGATAAACAAAGATAAAATGACAACTGACCTTTGTCCAGCCAGTGTTTGATATCGGCCTCCCTGGTGTAGATGGCCTCCCTGGCCTCGCTGCACATGTTGTGGATGTGGGAGCTGAGCTGCCAGGCCCGGGTTAGATTGACCGTTGCGCTCATCGTCAGCTGCTCCAAACCTCTCCGCTCCTCTGCCAAGCGAATGGCCTGAGGATTTTTCTGAGCAGACAAACACAAATGATCAGAGTCCACATCCTCAGATGCTTTTAGCAGCTTAAACATTTAATTTTTCATAAAATAACACATGAACGCAGCTTGATCTGCTGTGTCATACCTGTCTAAGACGAGCCATGGACTCACTGGGGATGATCTCATTGCGGCTGAGGCGAGAGATGAAGCACAGGGCCTGGTACTGGTTTTGCCCTCTTTCCAGCTCGCCCAGGATCAGTGCTCGGAATATCTTCACATCCTGCAAGACATCAGGGATGAGAGATGAGTGGCTGAACGGATAAACAGACAACTCCCAGAGGACATTGAAGTGGTGCGCGAGGCGAGGTTATAATAACTTACTGTTTATAAGTGTAGGCTCTTACAGATCAGAACAAATATTCTTTCCATTTCAGTTCTTGATGTAGCACTTTTCCAGACACTCAAAGTAATTCGATATGTGGAGTTCAAAGATGTTCAAACAACTGTCTGCCCAAAGTAAAGAGGGGTTTATGTTCGCTACACCCATACAGCCTCATCTGACACTCTGTTGATACATTTTATTGTCTGTAGGTCTCTGCAAAGTTGCTCCAGTCATGCTCTGGTTATTTGTACTGTCAAATTAAGTCTTTGGGCCTGTTTCTTGACAAACTTATCAGAGTTCTTCACATGCCGTCAAAATCAGGAACATTTTACCACGCTACTTTATGTGCAACTGTAGAAGTAGGAAAATCACGATAGTGGAGAGTTCACAAGAAAACTTGTTGCTGTTGGCAGGAGCGTGAGAGATCTGGCGCCAAACCCAAGGCCATAAAGAGTTCTGTGAGAGGGCAAGCAAAGCATGATGGGAAGCTCCAGCAGTGGGGAGAGCAAGGCGGCCGACCTGTCTTCTTATTCATCAGACACCCCCCCCTTTCACTCTTTGGCTTCTGCTTCAAGACAGACAGTCCCAAACACCCCTCCTCCGCTTTTCACACACCCGTCTGAAGCAAACAGGCTGCAGAGGAGTAGCAGATTCAAGGCACGAGGAACTCTGGGACAGATAAACAGGCCAGAGATAACCCCATTGAGTTCTCCTTAAGCTCTTTGGTCCCACTTCCTGTATGCTGAAGTGTACACACTGGCAAGAAAGCAATTCAAACTGCCTCATAAGTGTTTACACTCAGTAGTTCTTTATAGACTACTTTGCATCATCACTGGTTCCTCATTTTAAAAACCACTTTTGTCTGTGAGAGGAGTTTCTGGCAAGAGTACAATACAAGCATGAGTATTACACAAGACAATCATGAGATACTGTTTGACCTTTGGAAAGCAAATTACTGAGCAAATATTGATTCACAGGCTTTATATGATATTAACGTCAGATTTTCCCCTCTCATGTCTCAGTGTTGTATGAAAACATGAACTTAAATGACTGTAGAAGCCCAAAAGGGTTCTTCCTAAAGGGCTCAATTTCTACCCTGGTCAATTACTTCTTAAGAACCCTTTTTGAAGAAAGGGTTGGTCAAGCGTTCTTTGTAAGACGTAGGGTTCCTTTAATTAAACCAACAAGTGCTTTTTTGGGAAGAAAAGTTCTTCAAGGAATGTTGTAATCCTTAAAGAAGCCTTTTGTCAAGGGTTCTTGGTGACTTCCAGATAAAAGGTTATTGGTAGAGCTCACGGGTGGGTTCTAAATAAACTCTTGGAATATAAACTTGTATAAATTAGAGGGTTCTTGGCAGAACCCCCTGCGTGGGTTCTTGTTTGCACCCCTAGAAGATAGAAAGGTTCTGGATAGCACCACCATACAAGGGTTCTTTGTAGAACTTCTTATGGGGAACCCTTTCCCAAATGGTAATCCTTTATGTTGGGTTCTAGGCAGGTTCCAACCTGATGATGTACCAATACACATTTTCATCCAAATGTTCTTCGAGGATTGTTGGAATTCTTGAAGAAGACTTTCATCAAGGTTTCTCTGTAGCATAATATAAAAGGGTTCTAGATAAAAGTCTAGATAAAATATAAAAGGTTTCGCAGCAGGACCCCTTGTTGGATTTTTGTTAGCACCCTTAGAAGGTGGAAAGGTGCTGGTTAGGGTCCTGGGTGGAACTATTACACCATACAAAGGCTCTTTGTAGAACTTCTCATAGGGGGTTTTGGGTGAAACCTTACACAAATATTTTGAGGTATAACCCTTTATGTTTGGTTCTAGGTTATCTGAAAGGGTTGCAACTTTTATAAAAGGTTACACTTTTTACCTTGGAACCCTCTCAGAGTTCTACCTAGAACCCAACATAAAAAAGGCTCTACCACAAACCAAAATAGGTTGTCCTATGGGGACAAACCGAAGAACCCTTTATGGCTCTCGTTACAAACTTTATTTCAAAGCATGTACTCTAGTTTCTTTTTACAAAGAGAACAAAGTGTGAATGATTAAAGAGAACGTCAGACGAGAGGAGACGTGAATATATCACAGAGAGCACAGTGAGATGTGAGGAAGAGGGAGTACAACGCCGACAGAGAGACGGCGAAGAGTGCCATTTCCCCTCAAGTGCAGGGAGACACAGAGGCCACGACTTCAAGACCTCCCATATTGCAGACACATGGCGCTACGCTGGGACATTACGTTTGTACGTGTGTGTGTGTGTGTGTGTGTGTGTGTGTGTGTGTGTGTGTGTGTAGGCAGAGAGAGAGAGAGAGAGAAAAGGGGGAAGGCATTCGTGTCAGCCACATAGGATTGCCCCAGGGCTCTCTGGGTAATTACAGAGAAGCAGAGCAGCTCCACCAACTAACTCTGCTTCTTTGGAACTTACTCAATGGTAAAGAGGAGACGCTGAGATCTCCTCCTCCCCTTGTGTCATTATGTGTCCAGATTAATGATTGTCTACTTCTACTAGCCTGCGTTTGGATTCAGGCCAAGAAGGGCAACAGTGCTGCTGACTGTGGCAACAACTTTTTTCTGATGCAACTTTGTATCAAATCGTCTGTACACACAAGAAAATCTTAAGGGAATAGTTTGACACTTGTTCCCTTTCATGTGGAGAGTTAGATGAGAAAATCTTTAACACTCTCATGTCTGAATGCTAAATATGGAGTTAGAGCCAGCAGTTAGTTATCTCAACTTAGCATGAAGATTGGAAACATGGCTTGGTGCTGTCCAAACAAAAAACAAAATCCATCTACCAGCACCTCCTAGGCTCATTAAGAGAGTTATTATATTGTAAAAATGGCAATCTGTGGTTTTACAGGGGATATGTGCCTTATAATCTGCTTTTCCACCCAAAGTATCTGGAAACTTTTAGTTCCAGGAACTACTTTTCAAGGAACTAAAAGGTTCCTTCAGCTCGTTGCTGGCCACATTTCCACTGTGGAGATTAGCCAAATAAGTCCACTGATGTATAAAAAACTGACGGCTGTTTTTACTCTTCATTTTTGCACGTGACTGTACATCGATGACATCACTTCATGGGTCCATCTGTCGTATGCGTTCATCTGTAACTCCATGTTAATGTGTTGAAGCACGATAAACAAAAAACAAACTAGTTTGTGTCTGCAGACATTTAAAAATGGTGGCTGAAAAAAAAATGCTGCAAGTACTCGAAATTCAGAAATAATCAGCGCTGTCCTCAAAGTTCTTGCAACTTTGGCAAGTACAACCCCCTGAGCTTGGGTTTTTTGAACCCTTTTTTTTGAGGAGTAAAATAATGTCCCTGGAATTAAACTTACACCCTGGTCCTTGCAGTGGAAACATTGACAGAGCCAGGCTAGCTATTTCCGCAGCTTCCTGGCCTTAATGCTAAGCTAACCGTCTGCTGGTTGTGTTTTTGTTATGTTAGAATGAGCCGTTTATATCTACAGAGGGTGTGGGTCCTCTTCCACAGAGGTCGCCATGTTGCACTGCCATGTTTCTGTGGTAGCCCAGAATGGACAAATCAAACACTGGTTCTAGATATGGCCTTTCACATTTTATGCAACTTTTACGTCCACCGTAGATTCTCCAACACGCCTGGAAGGGCAGAGTGAAAAAATATGATTGCAATAAACAAGCACACCATTCACAATCCTACTCACTGGTCCTTCAATCATACAGGTTGCACTGAATAAAAGACACTATAAATATTTCTGTCTGCAGTCTCCAGCCAACTGTTAAGAGAAATTAAGTTTAATCGTGGCCTTTAAGTGCCAATAACAAACCAGTGTTGATATCTTAGTGGTTTGGCTGCTGCTGAGATAATAATCAGCATGGCCTCTAAAAGCAAAAAGTGTAATAACAAATGACATCATCTCCACATCTCCATCCAGACAGAAGCTGCTGGATTCAACTGTTTGTTTGGATAAGACTAGACTCACTTCTGCCTGCCTGAAACCAGCACTGGCACATGCACACACTGACTCGTCTGTGCACACACACTCAAAGTTAGATTAAAAGGGAAAAAAAGACTCAGCAAAGGAGTTGAATGTTGTGTGGTAATGATTAAAGGTTTTACACCTGTTGTTACAATGAAAGGCAGTATCTAGACACAGGCAGAAAGTGAACTGACTGATCAAACAACAACTACCGCTTTTAAAATCTGCCAAGTGGGTTGCTGGTGTTTTTTGTAAGTCAGGGAATTATGCAAACTGCTGGTACAGTATAACAGAAGATCAGACAAATAAGAAAGAGGCAGGTGTCGAGCTCCTTTCAAATAGAGGATAACAGACTGTTTCCTAATGTGCTAGAATCTGCTTTATCTTGGTGCTATGGGTACAGATTAAATTTCTGCTCAAATACCCTGCTTGCTACTTTTCTATGATTGACTGATTATGGTGATGTGTTGTATGCAGCCTCCTCCACTTTACGGAGCTTTGTTTATTAATTTTAGATTGATTACTACAGGTGAAAACTAGCTTTCTGGTTAATTCTGGCATGTTTCCAGCAATGTGTATTGAACATACAGTATGTAAGATCTGCCACTAGAGGTCTCTCTCTCATATTAAAACAATAATAAAAGACGTAGTTTATAATAGATTGAGTTAGCACTGTGAAATCAGAAGCTATTAAGTTTGTTTTCACCAAGCAGAGGAAATATGTACCTGAAAGTATTATTAAGCATGTGAGGTAAAGTGGATCTGCTTGTTAAGATAATATTATGTGTTAGCACTGAGCTAACGGACAAGTGCTAGTTATATATATA
>JAJHUR010096625.1:0-22943 GCA_027495735.1 Lutjanus campechanus
CATCTTAAGTCACTGCTGACTTTTGAATAATGCTGCAGTCACTATGACTGGCAAGTTCAACACAAATCTGACCATCTTTAGTTTGGGGAAACCCAATGAAATATACTATCAGTGAACATTTTACTGATTCACTCTCTCAGGTACATCAATAGACATTATTTTCTCATCATGTTAGTAGAAAACGTATTTCTGTTGGTATAGACCTTTTTCACAGGGTGGAGTCACAGTGCTATTGTGCAAACTGGCTCACTGTAGAGGTTCTGCCTCACTAAATGGAACAAGACCTTCATTAGGATA
This sequence comes from Lutjanus campechanus, assembly GCA_027495735.1. Classification (NCBI taxonomy): domain Eukaryota; kingdom Metazoa; phylum Chordata; class Actinopteri; order Lutjaniformes; family Lutjanidae; genus Lutjanus; species Lutjanus campechanus. The sequence continues at coordinate 298 of JAJHUR010096625.1, forward strand.
ATTGGGAAATCCTGCGTTTACCCTTGAGGATTTACGATATGGATTTTTTTCAGCCAGTACAACAATTACCTGGTTCTCATAGCTGAGACTGATAAGACAACCGATAATTTTACCTTCATGTATTGTTAAAAAAAACAGTCAGTTTAATCTGTAGATTTGCACTTCTGAAGATCAGAAAGGCTCAGATGTAGTGAACAATAGGGCTGCACAATTTGGTAAAAAAGTCATATTGCAATTATTTTGACTGAAATTGGGATTGTGATTGCAATATGGGACATGATTCGTTGAAATGACCAGTTTTGCATTACAATTTTCATGCTCGCTGAAAAAAAAAGCTATTAAAATTGTGATGATGTGATATTTGTTGCGGTCTAAACAAACAAACATGTTTTCTTTCATCTGGAGAACAAAATTTTTAGGCCAGGTCACCTGCAGCACTACAGCACCTCATTATAATAATGCTGTTTTCTCATATGCAGAACTGCCTAATTTTGCCTAAAATCGCCCGGCCCCGACCATTGCTGCGCAGCAGCTATAATTGCAATTGTGATTAATTGTGCAGCCCTAGTGAGCAAATATGGATGATTTAATGTTCCACAGCTCTGACTGAACCAAATCTAACTGACATCACTCTTATGACAAAAACAGTTCTCTACATATGTTCAATTTTTTTCTACTATTGTTCACCGAAAAAAAATCACAAATTCACTCAAATATACTTTGGCTTCTATGGAGCATTTTGCTGAAGAATTCAAATTAAACGCTTTGACAATCAGTCAAATCAAGTATTAGTAAAGCCAACATTTATCAGCTAATACACGCCAATACCAACATAAACAGATTGGCTGATAATTTATCAGCCCTGATATTTATTGTGTATCCCTATTTACCCTGGTATTTCATATCAATCACTGTAATGAAAAAGGTCTATTGTGTTTCCTCCAAACCATACTCGCTGTTGTAAATTCGTTTAGTCTAAATGTCATTTCTAGGAGACGAGGCTGCTTATTCCTCTGTGCCATAGAGCTCCATTTAGAAATGCCACAGACAATTCGATCAGGCTCTGGTTATAGAGACAGTACTTGTTAGTAGAATCAATACATACTTATACATACTGTAAACAAGAAGTCTATTTTTTTTATTCACTCAGTCATATGCACCAAAATCTACTCTGGACAAATGAAATAAATAATAATTTGGCCACATTTTAGTGAAACAAAGCCAGTGGTGGAAAGATAACTGAATCTCTCTGAATTACTGTCAAATTACTGAAATATTACTTGCAAGTAAAACTGCTTGTGTTAAAAATACTGAAGTATAGTGCAAATATTCTTCTCAAAAATTACTCAGAGAATTAGTTACTTTTCACCCGTTGATGTTTAATGCATTATCAAAAGGGGTTTCTGTTTCTCCACATCTTCTGTCTAAATTACTCAAAACTCCTGCTCTGTTCTGCTCACGTCTGCAAACCTGTACTGCTGCTGCATATTTGTTTTGTTTTTTACCTCCATATGTGATGGTTTTCATTGGCCCGTGCAAATGGACAGCCTTACTGACTACAAAAATGGAGATGAAGGGTTTGGATATTAATTCATATTGTAGGCCTACTCAGCAGTGAATTAGGATTTTAAAGGTAAGTAGATTACATAGTGTATTGAATGCTTAAAGCTACGAACAGAAACCTTCATATTTTGTTGATTTTAGAGCCCCCTGTGGACAAAAGTGGAGGTGTTTTCACAGTAATAAGCCCAAAATAATACAAGAAAAATAAAATTATCTCAATAAAAATATCATCCTGCTTCTTTTTAACTACATACTACTCACTGTAACTCTGTCTGGGAAAGTGTAAACACAGGCTTGTTTCATCTGATTTGAATAAGAATCTGACCTGATTATTTGCAGCCAGAGTGGTTCAGGTTTCCTTTTTAAAGATCTTAGTTGTGTTTGTTGTGTGTGTTTTTTTTTTGCCTCCTCAGGCATTCATGTTGTCAAGCATGAGGCAAACAATTAACATTTAAATGTGCAATTCAACATGCAGCACAAACACTACTGGCTCCCACTAGGGAACCAGTGTAATGTGCTAATGTGTTCATTTTCAGTAATCACACAATTACTGTAAATGTCACCTTACTTTCCTTACATTGGAATTTGAACAGAATTGTTCTCGTTATGCTGATAACAACAAACTCCGAGCAGCATTATGTTTCTTACCAAACACATTTGCTAAAGCTAATCTGTAGTCCACAGCTCTGCGCCAGCCTGTGTTATCATGAGCTGGACCTCTTGTTAATTGTTCATAATAAGTAAACATTCTTGTGCAAGTGTTCTGTGTTTCACTTCTCCCCAACAGAGTTATGAGGGTTAAACAAGGCCATGCAGGGCTGGGATGAGTGCTGAGTTTGTGCTGACCTTAACTATGACTAATCAATTCCAGAAATTCTCTATGCCAGTGCTCTTCAAGTACTACCTTACTGTTTTGCCCTGTTTGATTCTAGCAGGTGCTGTGGACACTTCACTAACACTTCTTAGACAGCCACTAGCAGCTGTGCTTGGTTCACTGTTGTCCAGTTGATTTTCAACACAGCTAGCTCATAACTATTGGTTATCATGGACGGTGTATGTGCGTCCTACATATATGATTGTGACTGCGTGGCAGGCTGATATATAAACAAGAATACAGGAAAGGCAAAACATTTTCTAAATTGCATTTCAGTGATCTCATATTTCATGTATTTTCAGTCAAAATGTTGTAATATTTTGTAGTATTATATGTCTTATAGTATTATCTGTTCTAAAATTAATTTTTTAAAAGATTTTGGGGCCTTTTTATGCCTTTAATGGACATAACAGCTGACCTAAGGACAGGAAAAGGGGGACTGAGAATGGGTGAATGACAGGCAGTAAAGGGTCATAGGCGGGAGTTGAACCCATGGCAGCTGCACAGGGACTCGCAGCACAATACCACGCCACCTAAAATTAATTTATCTGACTTTTAAAAAATATTTTTAACATTCCTCCGTGTACCATAAGAGGGAATTCGTGTACCACCAGCGGTACCACAGTTTGAGAATCTAGGCTCTAAGCCAGACTTGGGCAAAATGCGGCCCAGTGGCCAGATGTGGCCCACTGACAGGTTTCATGTGGCCCACAAGGCTATCATGGAAATACCAAAAAGTGTTATCAGACCTTTATTTTGAAAGGACTCAGTGCTGTTTATTGGTAATGATAGTGAACTGTATCTTTTATATTAAAGTGTAACTTTCTTCACTCAGTTCTGAACATCCATGTTGTTTATGTTGTTCTTCTACTGCTACTGTCATTACAACCTGTATGCAGCCTGCATGGTTCACTGTAAAACATCAAACTTCAGACACTGCCAACAAAATATCAGCCCACAGTTCAACATGGCAATTCAGAAAGGGTGACCAACAGTAGAAGTGCCCTATATAGAACACTTCTCACCATTCCATTATTAGAGATTTGGCCATTATTAGGACCTTATATCATTTAAGTCTGGCCCACAGCAGCCTGATCAATCGCTCATGTGGCCCCCCAGGAAAAATAATTGCCCATCAACAACAGGATCCCCAAGGTTCTGTCTTTTCTGAGGTTGTCAAAATTAGATTTGTACTGTATACACTTACTAAAAAATCACAATTTGAAAAAAAAAAAAAAAAAAATTGTATATAAAACCATCTAAAAAGTTACATTTTTTGTCCTCACTCAACAATAGTAGGCCACATATCTGTGAGCTCTCAAGCTCTGTGATAATGAATCATTAAGATGAGTATAAGAATGTGTATAAAGGCCCCTACACATGATCAGCGGTAAAAACGCTTTGCGCTGGTAATCCCATTGTTTTCCTATGGAGAGAGCGGTGGTGACTAAGCGGTACCACTACCCTCGGCGTGGCGCGCCGCTCGGATCTGTCGCTTAACGCTGCGCTCAAAGTTCAAATAATTTGAACTTTGACCTCACTTGCCACTGACCTTCCAAAGTGCAACCAATAAGATAACAGCTCTATGTGATGTGCCAGAAGCGACTCATAGTACAAGCAGAGGAGGGAGAGAAGAAGAAAGAAAAACTCATTCTCTGTGTGTCTGAGTTCCCTCAACTATATATTACCAATTTCAAAACATACCACAATCTCGGTAGGAAGAGTTACGCATGGTGAAATGTCAATAGTAAGATCGGGCTATCAGGTTTGTGAATACTATACGTATAAATATATTATCGCTTATCCTCATCATCTTCTTTCCGGTGTAACAAGTAGCATTGGTGTTGCCTAGCAACCATGAATACCTCGCACTTGTCGATGACATATCCCTGAGCTCCGCAGCGTCCGCTCAGTGCCTATGCACCCTACCTGGCGGTGAGCGAAGAGCAAATTTCTTATCATGTGAAGGCCCCTTAAGTCTACACTGTTGGGTTGATTAAAAAAAAAAAAGTCACGCCAAAATCAAAAATACATATAATGTAATAATATGTAATGCCCTTTATCCATCTATGTTTTGTCCATGTTTTTGGTGTGAGTTGTATAGTTTTTGAGATATCGGCTGTAGAGATGTCTGCCTTCTCTCCAATAAATTGGAACTTTCATACAATCATGACAAAGTTACTCAAGATAATTGACAGACCTTGTTGTGAGTAGTTTAATGTAAGAACTACTTCCTTTCTGCAGTAAAATCTATTGGAACTACTTTCTTTCTATTAGACAGAAAGTACCTCGTACAAGAAACTGCTCAAAACAAGGTCTGTCAATTATCCTGAGTCACAAGATCATGGTCTTTGGAAAACAAGACTGGTTCTGATTTTTTCAAATGTATTATTTATTTATAGGTTGTTGGTTTTTGTTGGTGTTTTGAGCACCGCATGCTGAGTGCCATCTAGTCCCATTATATTGGAGAAAAGGCAGACATCTCTACGGCTGATATCTCCAAAACTCTGCAACCTGCACACAAAAAAATGTAGATGGATAAACAGCACTACAGTATGTTCTTTTTATTTTGCTGTGACATGCCCCTTTAAGCTTATACTAGAAAGGAGATATTCACCAAAGGTAAATGTTCTATGAATGAAAACATTTCTAATTGCTTTTCTCTATATTCTGGTGTTAATTGTATATGATAAAGATCTTACAAACCAAGGAGTACTATCAAAGCATGATTTTTAACTGTTCTCCTCTCACACAGCTCTCTTTATAAAACACCATTTAAATATGCACAAATATGATGAAAAGACAGGGTTGTGGGACCGTTGTGTAAAATGCTCTTCCGTAGAGTGTTTTCTGAATGTTTTTTATTATTTTTACTCAACTGCACTTTAGAATCATTGGCTCACCAAAAACTGTATTTAACAAGAATTGATTCGAGTGGGTGCATTAAGATATCTAAGCTTGATTGACAGCCTCTCCAAACCCTCCGAGATTAAGCCAATTAAATAACATTAGGAGAGAGAAAAATATGGTGGAATCACTTCTGACTTTTAAAGCTGGATAAATAAACGCTAAATTATATGACTGACCTTAGAGGTGCTTTATTTCACTGCATATGCATATTAGAGATTAAAAAACACCTATAAATATTAATGTGGGGCAATTTCCAGAGTGCAAATAGGCAGTGCATTATCTCTGTGTGGGCTTAGAGTGGAATCAGCCCGATGCCTCCTCCTTCGCCAGAGCAGGCCACACCGACAAACACTCAAAGACGGACTAATGGAGTGGATAATACTCATTATGTTGGGACACAGGCAGAAGAGCCAGGAGTAAATTAATGCACAGTTAGTGCACATACAATAACATTAATTCATGTATATATACTGTAGGAACCGTTGCACAATTACTTTTAAAGTAGTGTTTCAAAGACAAACCTGGACACAACGCACCATTTTTAGTCCCCAAATGTAATCTCTTGTCTCCATTTCCAGTTTCAGAATGCATGAAAAGTGATCTGATTTGTATACATATCCTATTTAAATAGAGGGAAGATTAGAGGCGCATCAATCTTGGCTCAGCCCCAGGGAACGAAGGAAAAGGTTACTAAATTTATCACTCTGCCTTCTGTTGCAGGAGAATTTAAATATGGGAGCTGGAGTCTGACTGACCATCCTCTGAGGGAGAATATAGCTCCACCTCTGTGTACTCTCACAGCACAGACGTCATTAATTACACACGCACACACACACACACACACACACACACACACACACACACACACACACACACGCGCACGCGCACAATCAGTGTTCTGCTCTCATGCCTGCCCACACAAGCAATATAGTACCAACACCAGAAAACCTACAGTCAGATACTAAGTGCACAGTAGTGTATAATTGTGGAGTAGGTGAGTTCCTGTCATTCTAACTGAAAAAATACAAGCTTAAAAAACAATTATTTGGATTATTAGTATTTCAAACCTAAAAATACTGCTTTATTTGTGAGGGTCAAAGGTCTATATTGTATATGAGACATGCTGGTGTAATTCCAAAACATCAAAAAGTGAGAGTCTTGGGGGTCAGATACCCAGAGGTACCCGCTAGGTAATCCATAAAAAGTTGTGCAAGAAAAAAAAATAAAAAATAAAAAATATATATATATATATATATATATATATATATAAATCCACAGTTACAAGTAAACATAGGTGGGCAGCAGGTAATATGTTGTGTTTTTTTTTTTTTTTGGAGAAATCAGATATAAAATGATTGTGCAGTACTTTAAACTTAAATTTTTAGAATCAGCAAAATTTAACCAACTAATGTTATCAAGCTGACACAATCATTGACCCCAAAACTCACATCCGGCTAAATAATGGGATGTCACTGATCCAACAGTGATGTAGGCTAGCTGCTAGCTAGTTCATCACAATGGATGAAAAAAGGAAAAGCTAGACAGCAGTGACTATTACATTGTGGACCATATATTGTTGAAGGCTTAGTCAGATGTTTGGGAGAATTTTGGTGTAGTCAGAAAATAAGTACACAAGTGAGTGGCTGTGTATCCTGTGTGCTTAATGACAGGTAGGTTCTGGGACCTACATTAACGGGTGATGGTGGGTCCAGATTTGACATTGACATTGACATTCAGCTGTGGGTAACGGTTCAGCTCTGGTACTGAGCTTTGTGTGTGCAGGTTTGCAAAACTAGACCAGTGCAGGATTCTGATAGATGGGGCTAGAAGCTTGGTGACTACTTTTGGGGCTAACTGGAAAACAACCATAGCAGAAAAGCTAACAAAATATGAGCCTGTTTGGAACACATGCCAGCTTACCTTGCGAAGCAGCTGGATTCATGAGATAATGCGAGAATCCATTTCGCCAGGCTTCAAGTTATCAGTCTGTGTCCACACCAAAAGTGGTGCAGCCAGTCAGCATCCTAAGGGGGACTACTGGCAGCTACGGCTGTGGTTTTAGGTGTGAGGACAGTGAGAAGTGTCCATGGACTCTCCAGAACTGGAGAGTATTTCTTCATTGAGGGAAGAGAAAAGAACCACACTGAAGGCTTTTGGAAAAGATAGTTTCGCTCTTCTCCAAGCAAGAGTTTGATCTGATTGGTTGAAGTTAGCCTGCGTTAGATGTGATAGGCAGATGGTTCATCCAATCACCTGCCAATTGTTTTTTTGTTTTTGTTTTTTGAAAGTGCCTGCCCTTTTCCAAACACATCCCAGATGATTCTCTGTAGCAAACCAGTCAGGTTACTAGCCAGCCTAGATAGCTCCTAAAGCTTGTAAAGTGCTACTTACTTAGCATTCAAGCTAGCTAGGTCTCTCACCAGACAATCAGCTAAAGTTTATTCCATAGAAGCAGTTTAGTGTCTCTCTGGATACAAGTTTATACTCCCACAGAGGAGAGTGATGGAAAAGTGGAGGCTGGTACAAAGCTAATAAACTATGACAGCTTCAGGTCAGCTGAGAGAATAACAAATTTATCAATATCACTCCGTGCCCTGATGAAGACTCAGCCGAGTCGAATCGCGTTGGCGTATATATGAATTAATAAAGGATTTCTATATTTCTCATCAGAGTGCCTTGGATCTTTTCCAGACTGCCATCCTTCACTCTGCACTGTTATTATCAGTAAGCTGGACAGTCATTGCTTTACTTTCATCATATTATTGGCCCTATCCTTGAAAAGCAACAGATTTTTTTTATATTTTTATATGACCACCACTATTTTTTGTCCTAGAGTATAGAAGATGATTCATGATAAACATTGTTATGAAGCAAAACTAAGATATGATGACTTTTCTACTTTTTTAAAGGGATTTAAACAGATTGTTGAGGTTTTTCTACCTGTTTCTCACACTGGCCGTAGTCTGGACCTTGGTCTGGTTGGAAGAAGCATATGTCTCCGTTGTTCTTTGCCATCTCGATGAGCCCCATGGCCGTCCTCACTGTGGCATTACGAGCGTGGACAAACACCATCACCTGAGACACGCAGAGGTTCACATCGTCAACACGACACAGAATTCTCCAGACACATTTTCAGCAATCTGTACAGCTTCATTTTAAAATCAGTTGATTCAATACTCAGTTGAGATCTGTTGACTGTGAAGGACATTTGATCAACATCATTTCCATACTCATCAAACCACTCAGTGACCGCCTGTGACCTGTGACTGCATTTGTTATATTTCTTCATGACGTATTTGTCTGTATGAACCCTTTTATCTATATTTATCATGGAGTAGGTTGCTATATTGGCCGTGAAAGCATCCTGCATCCTGTGATGTCACAGTGATGTCACTGGTGTTAAGGAGGAACTACAGGCTATTTTCAGCTTTGAGTTCTGGTCTCCTCCTGTGTGTAGCCAGGGGGTGTGCTAGTGAGTATTTTTGTCACATAAATATACCTTTCTGTAATCACTCCTCCTGTTTATACTGGCCATCACATCATTCCTTCTGAACATGCTTCCAGTGGAAGTAATGGGGGACAAAATCCACAGTTGCTGTTCTGTTCAAAGATACATATATATATGAGGCTTCAGCCATCTCTGTTAGACAAATGAAGGGAACCTACATTTTCCTTTAACGTAGAGGTGGTCAAAGTTGGAGGCGAATTTTCCCAGGGGGGGTTTCAAACAGTTTCAGGGGAGGCTCAGTGAATGCAAGTGAAAAATGTTACATTATTTATCAAAAAATATAACATAGAATAGCCTAAGAGTAAGTGAAAGATACAGTAGTTTGGGGGAATTTTATTCTTCTTTCCACTTTCCCAAACTCAAACTCATATATGCCTGAGGTCAGACCTTTTTTATGTATTTGGTGTAGTCTAAAGTCTGTCTTATGTCAAACAGCAATATCTGGCTGTCCTGTCTCATGTGTTGGCATCAAATAACATAATCACGATCCTATGGGCATCCTAAGGCGTTGCAAATTTCCCTGTTTTGGGACTAATAGAGGATTGTGTTTTCCAGGTATTGAGCAAAATAAAGCAAGTAAACAAAGTGGTCAAAGTTGTCTGAGGGAGAGGCCCACAGTCTCACACTTTGAAAACCCCTGTTTTATATACTGAACATACTGTGAGCTATTTGATTCTTTATTTAGGGATAGGAGTGTGGCATAGCCTATCACTCACAATATATTGTTTTAATTTTGGGGGGTTTTCGGTTTGGTTACTAAAGATCAGACTGCCAAGATGATGAGTGCTGGGTCACGTCATGGAGAATACATCCATATTTTATAAAGTCTATGGTAACAACAATCTATATTGACTGCACATTTGACATGAACCCATTGTGTACACAAAAAGTGAAATGATAAAAGGCACTTTTGGTGCAAGGATTGCTTGATTTACCATAAAAGACTCTGTTTTAAATGTAATTGTGTAACCTTTTTTTAAGGAAATATATCATTAGACCAAACAATATGGCCTGAGTGTGCACACATGCAGCGAGCAGCTGTGTGTATGCTCCAAACACAGTGGGTCCAAAGAGACTGCTGCAGCAAATGTTATTTGTTGAAGGTGTTTTATCAGCACCGCTGAGCTGTGCGGAAGCGTTGTCGGCAGTAACCGCCGGCTTCTCAGCTTATTAAACTTCTTTCTGGCAGCGGGCTTCTCAGCAGGAGGGCGGAGGGAGAATCATAAAGGAAATTTCATCCATCAGATCCTCGCAGATGAAATTAATATATGTCACAGCCGCCTCTTGACAATTTAATACTGAGTGAAGAGGAGGCCTCCCCGGCTTAGCCGTGGCCTCAGCGGCCTCAACCTACGAGCCGGACTGGACCAATGTATCGTTTGAACCACAGAGATTAAAAGAAAAAAAAAAGTTGTCAGTGGTGGAGTAGAATTAAGTTGGTTTACAAGTCCTCAAGGGCCACAGCAAGACTCATATTAAGTGTGTCTCTGAGGGAGATAATGAGCAAGAGAGAAGGGGAAAAAGGCTGGAAAAAGTGTGTGTACGTGCATGTGTGTGTCTACTTGCAATAAAATGATGCAGACAGGATAACAACCGTGCTCAATAGGGAGCTCAACTCCTGTAGCAGATGGGAGCTAAACGGTAAAGTCTGAATTCACAACTCTCGTGTTCCCAATAGGCCTTGTGAGGCTGTAGAGTGGAAGCAGAGTGAGTGGAGGGTGGTGGTTGGCGGATGGGGGAGGGAAGATGGGGAAGGAGGGGGAGGGGAGTGGGACACTGGGGGAGATAAGGACTTCAGAGACTTCAGATAGCAGGTGTTCATTCCAAAAGGTTCACAAAAATATTTACTGCAGGAGTTCCTATTCATGAAAAAGTTCAGAGAAATATTTTCAAGGGAAACAGGAGTTGTATTAAAGGTGTCCTGTATTCTGATGCTACACCCACATCACACATCACTGTGTGTCTCTTTAAGTTCAAGCTCCAATCCACAGCAAAAATCATAAAAAAGCTTTGCTGGTGATGACTGGGGGAAAATAACCAGACTGAACAATGTCTTGTAACAGGAGAATTATTTGTTGTGATGTTTAAGAAACACTCATGAGGGAAATTCACACCCCCTCCTTCATAAGGCCAGGTAACAGTGAGAAATGAGACCTATCTGATCCAATATCGCAAAGGGGCCTGATATTAACACAAGGCATTCATCGGGTATTGGACTCGTGACACTGATCTGCATTCCGATCTAAATTCCACAGCGCCACTTGTGTTTTATTTGCAAACACTACGCTAAGATGTGTGAATTGAGAACTGAATAATGCTTATACTCTGCATTTTCATGTAATGAAAGGGAATGAAATGATACAGCTGGAGTAAAGCAATGTACTGGCCACCTCACTCAACAATAAACCAGCACAAAAATGACAATTACCAACATAAACCACCATGTTCTGAAAAAACACAAACTAACAAACAGTAACATTTGCATTTTGAGACATGAAAGAGCCAACTTAAAGTCTCAGCAATGCATCGTGGGAAATGACACAAATGAGGGTCATTTCTCTGCCTATCAGCTGCCCATGGGAATATCACAAGCCAGAATACTACAGCATGCCACAACAGTTGAAGGACGCCATTACAGAAACTACGCGAGCTTTCCAGACTTAAGTTCTCATGCAATCTTACTACTATTACCAATAATAATACCTTACCTGATGACCGGCTTTAACCTGCTCCAGAACTTTGTTGTAGCAAACCTCCTCCATGTCATGAAGCTGCTGGATCTGAACAGGACACAAAATCACAAAATAAAAAGGTCAGGTGACGTATAAAGAGGGAGAAAGTCTGCATATAGAGGAGAAGGGGGGAAGGATGGATGAATCATTACAAGACTTTCATCAAAACTGGGGTTTGTGTCCCGAGTGAAACCAGTAGTCAACATTATTAATTAACTTATTTAAATGTATATATTGTAGGTTGAGTTAGGTATGCAGGTTACATAACGTACACCAACTGGTGTAGGTTACGTTATGTTTGTTAACTTACATCAGTTACATTAAATACATTAGACAGTAAATTGACTGAGGTAAATTATGTTACACACATTAACTTATGTAAGTTACGTTACATAATGTTAACTTACAAAACTAACATATTCAAAAAAACAAAAGACTTTCACCCAAGAGACCAGGGTTCCTGTCCCATGTGAAACCAATAATCAAGGTTGACTTCTTTTTTTCTTGTGTAACATACATTACGTAAGTTAACTAATGTAACAAACACTTATTTTAACCGAAACCATGACCTTTTCCTAAACCTAACCAATTAGTTTTATTGCCTCATCCTAAGCAAGTAGGAGTTGCGCCTTTATTTTGAAAGTCTACCCATACGTGGCAAGTTTATTTACTATTTATTTGGAGAAGGTGTTGGTTATTGATATGTCTGTGGTCAGCTAAAATCAGATGACTACATGAGCCATGCTGATGTAGCAGCTGGGCTCTCCCCTTGGATAGTTCGATCCAAAGTTTTGTCCTGTAATGTGGAGAAGTCTTATAAGAGCAGTTCTTTGCCAGTTCTTTGCTGCACATATACTGTATATAGTATGCATGTCATTGTGAAGAACTATACTACCTGTGGACGTAAAGGTTATAGGGTCCAACAGGTTTATACATGAACATCATTTTTACCTTGTTTGTAGTTTTGATGCCGACAAAGGTCTGTCCGAGGGGCACCGGTCTGAAGCGACTGTCAAAGAAGAAGAGTCCAATGTAGGGGTTGACATGTAGGAAGCCGGCCACGTCCAGGTAGTTTGGCAGGGTGGCTGACAGGCCCAGGATTCTGATCATACTCTGGGTGGACTCCACCTAAACATCAGACAACAACACAGTGTCACAGTTACACCAATATCTCTCCTGTGCATTCATCCAGACAGAAGGGAACATTGCAATAACATTCCAGGTGGAAGCACAAAGCGCTGCACAGAGTGTGAGCTACCATGGAGGTTTGAGCCACAAAAACTATGTGAGAGTGCAAAGATAAATTATTGTACATGAGTACACATGATTAAAATAAACACACAAATAATACATGTGAGTGAAAAACCATAGTAATGTAATAAAAAATTGTTAAGACCAGCAAATGACAAGTAAAAATCAATAAAACCTGAGAATTAAAACCATTAAAAAAGTAAGAATAAAATAAAATCATATAAAATAAAAAAAATAAGACACGAAAGTTAAAACCAATAAAAAGGGTAAGAACAAAATAACAGCTCAGACCAGAAACCCAGACTACTAAAAGCTGCAGCTAAAGAGGAATATTTTCAGTTCAGTATTTAAAGACTTCAGCATCGGAGCAAACCTGACATAATTGTGTGGGATGTTCCAGCAGCTTGGAGCATAAAAGCAGTTTCCCCAGTTTTTGTGGAGACGGATGAACTGAGGGGTGTAGCTGGTTCATAGTTCACAAGAATGTTGAGATATACTGAGATGTAAAACCATGTGGGGCCTAGTGTGATATTGTAGTTATCCTGAATTACATATGTGTACTAGAGTTGTAACAACTGAACAATCAATTGCTGAATCACAAATTGATGATGTCCATGCCAGTTAAAAGACTTTAGGCTATTTTGATCTATTTTTTAAAGGTCCAGTGTTTAAAATCATTGGCTTCATTAGTGTATAGCTATGGATTTGGCATTCATAGCTAGCTTATGAAGACTCAAGACTAGCCACTGTAAAAATTGAGAGGGAAAGGCACCATGTTGAGGACATAGACTACGGCACACAATTTCAGACTGTAAAAATCTATTCTATTATTAGGAGCAGTTGGCAGATGCTACACAATGCATGGAGACCAATTCCAGTTCTAGGTCAGCACCTTGGTCTGAGGTACTGAGTGGAGAACTGATCTGAGATCAGCTGAAACTGTCAGCTCATTTAAATCGGGGCTTAAAACATTATTGTTTACTGCTGCTTACCAGTGAAGTAGATATGTGACTTATTGTTAGAATAATCTGGAGCTATTGTTTTTATATTTGTCTGCTGTTGCTTTATGTTTGCTTTTTAAATGCATTTTCTGTAATGTTTTTTACTATTTATTGTCTTGCTTTTAGCTTTTGTTTTTAATGATCTCAAATGCAATTTTAATGTTCCTTTTATGTTTTATTTTAATGTATGCATTTCTAAGTTCTTGTAAAGCACCTTGAATTGCCTTGTGTATGAATGGTGCTATACAAATAAAATTGCCTTGCTTTGCCTAGTATACATGTAGGCTAAAATACAAGTAGTTTGATGGTTCACACAGTGAATCTGGCATATATATATATATTTTTTTTATTTGCATAAGAGTCATTAATTTACAACTTGTTTTCAATCGTTTTGATGTTTTGGTTTGGGTTCTCTTTTTTCTGTCAAGTCACCAACAACACTGGCAGTCAACAGAAGTTCAAATGAAAAGCCTGCCAGGAAATGAGGGGAGATTAAGCCCTTTGAGCCACTGGGAACATCTCTGCAGGTAAATACAGCTGCGTCTCTCTAACAGAGCAACAGCTGAGCTGTGGTGCTGTCCTAAAATGAATGGTGATCCCCCTCCTGCTGCCCAATCATATTTGGTATCATATAGATGATTGCCTGTCCCTAATGAGTACACACGATAGAGAGCTAAAGCAAGAAAAAGCATTTTGTTTGTGGAAAATGTTTCAACAGAAGCCAGGAAAAGACTTCAGGGTGCAGAGAAATTCAAATTCAGAACATAAGCACAGAAACTGAGTAGGTGACTTTGAGGTTTATGTCTTTACTTTGTCTATGAGACAAAGTAGATGATCTTGCTCATGTACTTGCTTCTGTCTTTATTTTGTCTTTGAAACCTGGAGAAAATTCAATATGTTGTGTATCAACGTGGGTGAGAGGAGAGAAAACTAGAGGGGGGGGTTGGAGGAAAAGGGGGGTTTGCCCTATCTGTGAGCCTCCTGCTGGATGTGACAGGGAAGATTGGTAAGGCCTTTAATGTGATGCAGTACCTGTCAAACCATCCCGTCAAGATAAGACCTAGCCAATCCCTGCCAGCGGACCGGGCCTGCACTGCACACTCACTCCGCCGCTGCTGAACCTGCGCACTGCAGATGTGCATCATGTTCACCTCGAGCAGTCTCCTGGGTTTTTCTTTTACACCGCCTTTTACTTTATACAACTATGACTTTAACTGCTTTTCTTTACAACAGATGAAGAATTCGGTTCAGTTTGTGGCATCATAAAATTTTATGACAACATAAGGTAATTGTGATTAACAGCTGAATTTACAATTACCCCAAGGAGAGTGAGTAAAGAGCGGAATAAAATAAAATTAATAGGTCACAAAATTAGACAATGTGGTGATCTGATAAGTCCTGAGTCCTCAGGTAGTTCACAAAAAGAAATGCTAACAACAGAAAAAAGAAAAGGAGTGGGTTTGCATGCACACCTGAAGTGCTGGACCTCTGAACCTTTTACAGCAGGACAGATACCAACACACTCACCGCTCATTCCTGCCTCTACATTCAAGCAGAAACTTGACCTATATCAGGAACTGGGGCTGCACAATTCATTTCAATTGGATCAAAATCACAATACGGCCAAGTGCAAAATTCAAATGGCAGTAGCATAGCGCTGCAGAAATGATCTGGCCTGAAAACCTTGTTCTCGAGAAACATGTTTATTTGGTACAGAGTTCAACAAATGTTACACCACCATGATTTTAATCGTTTATTTGTTTTCAGTAAAAATGAAAATTGTAGTGTAAAAGTGATCATTCCCACTAATTGTATCACATATCGCAGCTACAGTCACAATATGACTTTCTTACCATTTTGTGCAGCCTTACCAGGAAAAAAAATGTAACAAAATCACACTGTGTATTTTTTATCTAAATTTTACAGAAGTGCAATACTAGAGGTTAAGTAACATAGACTTAGATTTGAGTCTTTTTTTTTAATTTTTCATAAAATAAGAAGGACATGCAACTCAGCTTGGACCTTAAAAGCAGTGACTCATGACTTCACTTCCTAAGAATTTTAAAGCTATTCATCCTCACCAAGTTGATACTTAATTCCCAGCTGCATCTAATTGAGCTGCAGGAGAGAACCATGAAGAACTAATGTTACATTACTGAGCTCCAGTTGGAAAAAGTGGCACCAAAGATAATTTTGTCCACAAACAAAAATTACTATGGAAAAAACAAAAAACAAAACAAAACACAACTTGTAGTATACAAAATGTGCATGTCAAAAATAACAGATGAACAACTTCCAACTTCATTTGACATTTGTTGCGCAAAGAAAGGCTAATATTAACATAAGTCACAAGCTAACACTACAGAAGTAACACTATAAATTAATGGAAACTCATTACTACATAATGACTTTTTTAGAACACAAAGTTGAGGACTTGGGACTTGATTCAGGACTTGCCTGTCTTGGGACACATTTTGTGACTTGCAAAACACTGACTTGGTCCAACTTCTGCACACGATTAAATTGCCGGAGTACTCTTTAAAGTGAATTAGTATGAAGCTGGGTCTCCAACATCAATACTCTGTCAGCACTAACTAAAATATGTCCATTAAAAAAAAGTCTAGAAGGAAACAATTGTCACTGAGTGCTTGATCAGATACTTTCTTCCTCACTGATTTAACCAAAATACAGTTATCATCGTGGCACCGGCGAGGCCTCACCAGCACAGATTTTTTGACTTCAAAAGTACTCAGCTGTGTTTGTCCCCATTACCTGACTTTAAGTAGTCATTTGTCAGTGGTATAGATTAGAAAGCTGCAGCCGGATTGGGAACCAAATGTCACAGGTGCAGGATGCATTTCCTCTAATGGAGGCAGGACGAAGCTGTCAGCAGCATCATGGTGGAATAAACATTTATACTGTGAGAGGCTGGTGTGAATGTAGTGCTTCTAAATGAGCTACCAAATAAAGTTAAGTTTCAGTTTCTCTGGTCTCTCTGACTCACTCATTTTCTCCTCTAAATACACATTTCAGATTGCTCTTATAGTTAAAGGGACAGTTCACCTGAAAAACAAAAATATATATTTTTCCCTCTGTCCTGTTGTGCTGTTTATCCATCTAGATTTGTTTCGGTGTGAGATGCCGAGGTTTGGAGTTATGAGCTGTAGGGATGTCTGTCTTCTTTCCAATATAATGGAACAAAATGGCACTCTGCTTGTGGTGTTCAAAGCACTAAAAGAATATGTGTAAAAAAAAATCCAAAACCAGTGTCTCTTTCCAAAAATCACGATCTGGTTACTCCACAAACATTGTTGTGAGCGGTTTCAGGAAGGAACTTCTTTCTTTCTGCAGTAGAATCTACTGGAACTACTTTAGAACTACCAGAACTACTTTATTTTCAAAGAAAGAAGGCAGGCATCTTCACGGCTGAAATCTCCAAAACTCTGCAACTCACACCAAAAAACTCTTGATAGAATAATAGCACAACAGGCTAGAGGAAAAAATATGTATTTTTGATTTGGGGGTGAACTGTCCCTTTAATTACATACATTTAATTAAATTGTCAGTAACATTAAAAATTCAGTGCCACCTCTAATGAAAATCGAATCTGTAAACATTAGTGCTATCACTGTCCTCTGAAGTCTGACATCGCAGCATCTTGTTGGTATCTGTTGTTATGGGAAGTGGCATGATCTATCAGTGAATCAAGAATGAGATCTGTAACATGCTTTGACTTCAATACTTTGTTTATTTTTCATCTTCTTCATTGCTCAGACTTTACTGCATGTCTCTCTGAAATGACAGCCTATTTTCACTCAATGCATCAAATGCGGTGACTTGGTCAGTGGCCCTACGCCTCCAACTACGACTCTGCAGGTATCCCTCTAGCATCATTTCTGAAGACGTCCCTCCAGTGTCATTTTTTGATATTCCCTTGAAGTCAGGTGATGCAACATATAGAGTGAGAAAGTCCTGTGAAAAACCAAAAGTTGACTTCTTTTCAGTTTTGTACCGTGAATAAGGTAAGTTACACAACTTAACTTGACGGGTCACCTGACTTTGTTCTTTCCTGCTCGTCCAGCAATCATAAAATATGCAGTGTTTCTCTGCAATCTTTATTTTGAAAGTCTAAACAGATGTTGCATATTTTTATTGCCAACTTGACCGTGGAGCCCTGCATATGCAAAACTGACACTAGGGGGTCACAGAGTGTGATATAATATGTACATGCAGCTGTCCTTACAAAGTTTGTGCTGTTCCATATAATTAAAACATACTCCTTTGTCACTGAGCCTTGAACTTTGATCCTCCTGAGCATGCATCTGTCACAGTCCTACTGCAAAACTTCAAACAAATGTCATGTGTCTGTGCTCTCTTGGCAGCTCAGTTGATGTGACGGATCTTCAGCTGCACAGAGGATTGTGGGTCAGAATACCCTGGTATTTTTGGCACAATGCATTTGACATACTATGTGTTGAGACATCTTTTTTCTGGCGTACTAAACGGTATGGTAAGATGGGTGTTGGAATGCACCCATAGTCTGAAGTGCAGGGCTACTGACCAAGCTGCTTTATTTGACAAGCTGGGAATGAGAATGAAATTTAAATTGTGAAAGTCAGATATTTAATCATTTTGAATTACTTCTTAATTTTTAAAGGCTCATAAAAGTGATGACTTATTCTCTCAATATGTGCTTTTCACAGAGTCTGGACAAACCATCTGTTCTCCCAGATCAGACACATGGTGTCTCTGTTCCTGACAAGAAATAAGAGTTATGACCATCTATCAACTTGCCATGTCAACCTGGACAACACTGTATTCAATATAGTCCCGCATATGACTGGCAGTGTGTCTAAACAATTAGACGGTGGTCTCTGGCTGCTGTGGTGCAGTGTTTATTAGGTGCTTTGGGGAATGTATTATGTGGTGGATTTATGGAGGAAGGGAAGCCTTGTCGTCCCTGTAAGTATAAATGAAAACAAAGGGAAAGGACATTGCTCACTTGGACAATAAGCTGGAGTGACGACAAAATACTAACTTCATTAATGTAAAACGCTGCTCCTACTGGTTCTCATTAAGGTGAATGGAAGCCTTTAATGCTGGACAGTAAATAAGTACATTTACTCAATCACTGTACTAAAGTACAAGTGTGGATACTAGTATTTAGCTAATCATTTCCATTTTATTCTACTTTATTTCTATTCCATTACATGTAAACAGCAAATCTTTTATGCTTTACTCCACTGACTTTATCTGAGCTACAGTTTGCAGATTACCCCACAATCTGTGAAATTTTAAAAATCAGCTCCACCTTGAACAGCTGCCTAATATGCTAACACATCAGTAATGATAATCTCATAATACTACATAATGTAACAGTGATGGTGGCATTTCTTCCTACAACTATTATATTATACTATACTATACTATTGATGTGCTTTTACTTAGGTTTGAGATGTTAATACTGTACTTTTTGTAGATCTGTTTTTTTTCTTTGAGGGCTCTTTTCTCTTTTTAGCTCTGTTTTGGTCTCCACCAACTCCTGAGAAAAATATCTGTCTCTTTAGCTGCCAAATGCCCCACTCTGTTCACCAGCTGGTCTGTAACTGTGTCTGTCTGCTGTTTGGTGCTGATCAGGTTGTGTACAGTGGGTTTATCAGAGCTTTTTCTTGGAAAACAACTGCCTGAAAATGTTGTGAAGAAGGTAGAGATGAAACAGTGTGAAAATTTCAGGATTATAGTGACCAAAATGATCACAGTTATCATTGCAGTTTGTTAAAATGTACTGAAAACATTCAAAAAGTACTAATAGACAGACCAAAACCATTTCACCATGTTTAATATGAAAAGCCTCACAAAAATCTAAAATGGTCAGTCAGGTCCTTTGCAATGTTTTCATTGATGCAAAACAAGCTACATGCCACCCATGCATCTGAAAGACCGTTGCTAACTTTGCTTGATACAGTTAGACAGTATTTACTGTATTTCAAAGCATTTTGATCAAACACAGTCATTATGATCATTTAAATTTAAAACAGCTGTTGTGAGGAATTTATTAGTTTACTGATTATCATGTCATGCCTAAAATAAGGGGAATGAAATCTGAGTTTCCAGGCTGTTAAACTAAAACAGCAGTGCTAAGAGGGTCAAACTTTCTGTATAGCTAAGAGGAGCTAACCTGACATGCCAGATAGTTTATTCCACAGAACCATCTGGGAAGTTGTCCTTAGAAACTGTTTGGAAAAGGGCAGGCACTTTCAAAAAAACACTTGGCAGGTGATTGGGTGAACCATCTGTCTATCACATCTAACATGGGCTAACTTCAACCAATCAGATCAACACTTCAGTTCAACACTTCACACCTAAAACTGCACACTTAGCTGCGAGTAATCCCTCCTAGGATGCTGATTGGCTGCACAACTTTTGGTGCAGAGACACATAACTTAAAGCCTGGCAAGGGGGTTTCTTGTGCGATTTTGCGAATCTAGCTATCCTGCAAGCTAAAAGAGGAGCCACAGAGTTGCTGGGTCATCACTTTGAGCTTTACACATTGTGTTTTAATCTATTGCTTATATAAAAAAATGATTAGTGTGGCTTTAAATAAGGGTATGTCTGAGGGCTTGGCAGTGCCTTAGATCTCTAGTGGGTGGGAACTTCTTGTTCAAAGAGAGAATATGGACGAGAAAGTGATGTGACAGCCTGATATCTCTGCATCTGGTCAAGTGACAGCAATAAACAGCCCTATAAAAACTGCATATTATCATCACTGTATGGGCATTTAAAGCATGTAATCTTAAAGATATTTGTAAGCTTAGGTACAGCACAAACACTCCTTAAATTTCAAACCATGAAGAAGAAGACGGCTACAACAGAGCAGCATTAAAGGCCTTTGTATAAAGGTTAGAGGGACTTTATCTTGCATGCAGTGTATAATTGGTAGCAGTACACCTGGCCAAGAAAATGTAGTCCAAACCAAAGCTCTTCCAAGCAAAACATCAAAGTGATAACTGGCTCGGTTCTGAAACATTTGCATAAAAAGGGGGACAAATATCATTTAGTTTACAGGGATTTCCATATTAATGTGTCTGAAGACGTGAACTTAAGCACCTAGCGCATCGGAAGCAGCCGCCTTAATTCCTCCGGCACAATCAATTATAGCAGTCTGTCAGGTGTGGCAATAATTGGACAGAGAGATGAAGGAGGTGGGGGATGGTCTGCCAGGCATGCTGCTGGCACCCAGCATCTTCTGTTGGAGCGTGGACTATGAGCTGTTTACAAGTTCTCACACAAAGAGGAACAGAAACATGCTGCTTCTGTGCCAGTCACATATAGATATAATTAGTGGCAAAAAGAGTAGTCCTACATGTTCTACTCAGTGACATAATCCTCTGTAGCTTCTGCAACAGAAACAGGGGTAAAATATTCTCCGTTACTTATCTATTCTTTCAAAAGGCTTGTTATTCATTTTTAAAAAATCCTTCTTCCCCCATACCTGCTTTTACAGTCTAGGCTAGCATGCTCAAAATGCTGGCATTACAGTATCAGTCTGGTTATATTCTATATTTATCTTCCTGTCAACCATTCACATGTTCAGAGCCAAACCACTAATGAACTGATCTTGATATTATGTGTGTATCCAAAGCCTGATAGATCTTATTCCTCTGTACCATAAAACTTCAATGTTGTCCAAAAACTATTATGAACACATTAATGACACACATTGTTACACATACACCGTCCTGCTGCCACAAATACTCACTAGAGCACCAAATGTGTATTCATCCTAAACTGAAAATAGTCCTCAATAGAGTTGGGTAACAAGCGCCAACCTCCAGGGCTGAAAAATAAAGCCAATGTCGAAGTGCCAAAAACTGCAGAAACTCCTTGAATGGCGACTTGAGGCTGGCTCCAAAAGCGAGCCAATCCCCCAAGAGCCCCATATTAACATGTCCAACTTGACAGGGGGAGGTGCCAAAATGGCGACGGCCAGAGCCACCACACTGAGAGCTCCAAAAACGGCTCTTCAGAAACCTATGGATGACATCACGGACAAGCGGTCTGCTGATTATTATACTGTCTATTGGGGGTGTAACAGATTGTCACTGGTCCGTATGGATCACACCCCCATGGTTCAGCCTGCATGTGATCTGCAGACTAAATGAAACTATCATCATGTGAAAGACAGTTTTAGTGTCGCTGTTACTTTTTTAAAGTATTAATTCCCTGAATCTTGATGCAAAGTTTCGGTGAAAAGATGAAGTGAAAAGACTGTGTTGGCAGCGACTCCACTGAGTGAAATCCCGACCACCATTTTCAGTGGTGTAACTGGGAAACTGTCCATTCTTGTTATCATAGAAACAGATCAAAAAATGTTTACTGCACTGTAACTTCAGCAGTACCTGTTGTCTTAACTTCTACACACAGCTCCTCTCAGCTCACCGGAGCAGCTCTGTGTCTGCCTGTCTGTGACACAGGCTTAACACTGGCTATTACTCAAAATGTCTAACAAATCAGACGGTGCCGTGGGCGGGACACTGCGCAAGACTACAGAGTGTAGTGTGGATTATACAGTACAGTGTATAAATAAATTATCTATTATATGTACCACAGTATAGTTATTATTATTATTATTATTATAATTATTATTATTGTATTTACCATTACATTACCATGGTGGTGACTAAAGACACATCAAAGTCATATATGTGTATATATATATATATATATACACATACAGTATATATATATACATATATATGTGTGTGTGTGTGTGTGTGTGTGTGTGTGTGTATATATATATATATATA
>JAJHUR010096626.1:0-10850 GCA_027495735.1 Lutjanus campechanus
GCCCTCACAGTCAGCTGACTCAGGACTCAACTGTCAATCATCAAGTGAAAACTCCTTTTTATAGAATGAAATACAAAAAAAAAAAACCCAAACAAATTCATGAGATTGTACACTCAGACATACATAAGTGTGATAAGAACTACCTAAAATGACAGAGACCGTCTTTGGGAAAGATTGATTTGATGTGTACTGTACCCATGTCTCATCTGATGACATAGAAGGGGCGGGGTTTCTGATCGATACTGCAACCAGCCACCAGGGGGCGATCTATATGCTTTGGATTCACCTTGGGGAGCTGTCATGCTGTCAGTTTCTTATATACAGTCCATGGTTTACATGCTAAAACTGAGATGGTGAACATGATAGAAATTATACTTGCTAAACATGTTAGCATTGTCAATATGAGCATGCAGATATTAGCATTTAGCTTGAAGCACTGCTGGGTAAGTAATGTGTTTTAGATGCTGTTTTTTTTATTTGTTGGAATATAAACCTGACTACCTGCATGAACTCTGCTTGTGTATATACCTGCCAACCCTCCTGAGGAGACTCCAGTTTTTCATTGCCCTCTCCTGGTTTTCTCCAGGGGTCACAATTCTCCCCATTCATGAAAAATACTCCCCTTGTTTTGTTTCTGGCCCTGTATAGCATGTATAAGCCCATCCTCTGCCATGAGACTAAGATAGAAACAGATTACCTGCAGGGAAGAATTCCTGTTTTATACAGAAAGTCTTCAAGGAAAGGGTCACATTTTTTTGACCAGCCCAACTAACATACCCTCAGAAAAACATCCAAAATATCCATTTTCTGTGTTTTAGTTAATCAAATTCAAAATTGGACCAGGTAAGGTTAAAGGATGCGTCCCCACAGGGTTTTCTAGCTAACAAGTTGCAAAGTTGCAAAAAAGTGTGCTTATTGTTTTGTTATTTTCATTCTTTAAAAGTCACCTGAATGAATAATGTTCACGACTTCCCAAATTTCACTGGGGAAGGACCCCCAGACACACAGCTTTGGTTTAGAAATCTGCCACAAGGCAATATAGCAAGCTAGTCACACAAGAATGGCAGAGAAAGTGTAGCCAAAATTTCCCAAAACTAATGCTATCTTAACAGCTGTGAGTACTAACTGATATTCATCTTGGTTGTTTATGATAATGTGTCTTGTAAAAAAAAATACATTTTGGGCTTTTTGGGCTTTTGTTCAATTGTATAGCTGAAGACTAACAAGAAAGCGGGGAGAGAGAGGGGGAAGAGTCGAAAGGGGGACGCTGCAGAAGACTTTTAGCCTCAGTACAAAGGGTGCACGCTCTACCAACTGAGCTTCCAGGGCACCTCTCATTATTATGATGTTAGGTTTCTTCTTTAATATGAATGAGACACGAGGTAGTTGGATGCAGTTGGTGCTCCAGCAGCAGTCAGACAGTGTGTGTGTTCATGTGTTTTTTTTGGGGGAGGGGCTTTGGAGAGAGTCCAAAGGAAAGCGACTCTTAATCTTGTTAAGATGCTCGCTGTGACATCATCAACACTGGCACATTAACACAGCCGGGGATCACGCCGATCACAGTTCAGTAATGTCTGGTGGCGTGGAGCTGACGTACAGACAATAAACCCTTTTGATTTAGATAACAGTGACCTTTCCTCTGTTGTCAACTTTACATTTTTTAAACCCAGTGGAGGTAAGAGAGAACAATAGTAAAGTTTTCTCTCCAATAATTTTCTTTTCTGGTGCTTGATGAGCATTACTGGGACACTATAGGGACACTATCTATAGATTTTTCTCTTGCTTATGGTCCCTACACGGAGTAGTTGTACATACAGTAAGTCGATTTTTGTGATAGAGGGAGCTGATTTTTGTACTTCAAAGGTGTGAAAATGTTGTTTACGACACCCGGTTGGAGTCGACATCTGATTCTCTGCTGCTGCTGCTGCTGCTGCTGTTGTAGCAAAGTTTAAAGTAGGCCAGCTAAAAGGCAGAACAAAGCACACAGAACGCCTGGGTAACTTTTCCCTTAAAAATACATGAGGCAGCGCCCGCCAGTCCCCACCTATCAAACATTAAGGAGCAGCGGAAAAGACGTTTAACACACACATACACTCACATGCTCACACATGAAAGATACACTACAGTAAACAGAGTCCTCAAATGTTCACACAGGCCTCAGAAAAATGTTTCATTCATACTTCATATGTACTTATACATACTTATACATATATATGTACAAAACTAAGCCTTGGCTGTACTTTAAACAAAGTCTGGCTGTCAG
This sequence comes from Lutjanus campechanus, assembly GCA_027495735.1. Lineage (NCBI taxonomy): Eukaryota > Metazoa > Chordata > Actinopteri > Lutjaniformes > Lutjanidae > Lutjanus > Lutjanus campechanus. Next base: position 2,264 of record JAJHUR010096626.1, read on the forward strand.
CTGCTTCATAACCCCTAAAGAGTCTGAACAAGTTCTGTAGAGAACTGATGTCATATCACACTGTATTCTGGAGTTAATCTGTCTGTCGGCTGCTGGCGTTTGTTTATATATCATAAATAATAAGCAATGACAAAATGAGACAGCATGGACGATACATTTATTTTATTTTATTTCATTTATGAAGTTTGAAGTTACAGGGACGGTACACGTTCATTAACATTTCTGTAACGTGTCTTTTGGCACCAAATTTACCAGGAGACAATAACAATGAAAAATGAGTTGTAGGCATGGTTTCATAATATATATAGTCTTTGCTTTGAGATTTTTGAACAGAGTTTGGTGACTATCTCATCGTTCTCTTCCTCTGTGGAATAATATCTTAAAACCAGCGGTAAGCAGTGATGCAAATTAGGAGTAAATGAAAACCTCCATGGTGGTTTGTCATGAATTTCTCCTCATCTTTCAGCAGGGATTCAGCCTGCTGGAGCCTGTTGCATGTTATGATGCTAACATGATCTCTGCTGTCTCACTGAAACAATCCCTCGGGCAACATGAGACTCAAAGCTCTGGAGAAATTCACTGTCATACGGTCTAAGTGCTGCTCCTCGGGCGGAGAGGAGACATTTCTGCAGCGCGTGTCGGAGCGAAGCGGGAGAGCGCTGACGTTGAGCCGACCTGAGTTCAGCAGGAAGTGGATTTTCATGTAAACCGCATGGTGTATGAGTCTGAGAAAGGATTCCTTCGCAGTGGTTTCAGAGGAGTGTGTGAATCTGGTTTGACGACAGAGGTACTGTGGTTAACGGACTAAACAGCACTCAGAAAACCACTTGCTTTAAGATTCTTCTTCATGTATTCATCCGTGTTTTAAGTGCTCTGTCGTGCATTTATCCAGCAGCTGTCTGGCAGTAGTAGTGAGGAACATTGTTTCTTAATGAATGAATAATGAATGAATATTTTTTTTTAATACAGGGCTCTTGAGCTGACCATTTTCTTTTTAACTTCACACAGCTGAAAATTGAGAAAAACTTTATTTATTTATTTTTTTGTCTTTAATTTTTGCCTTCACTTTGTCCTGCATCAGATCTGCAAAGGTTTCTCAACACTTCTGTGTCTGCTGAAAGATTTTTTTGTGTATTTTTGAGTTCAGGACCAGTTAGTGAATGAACCTTGTGGTGAGACTGTGCGTTAAACCCAACTTCCGATATAAAAAATCTCCAGATCTGTCTGCTGTAACTGTTTTATACCACTAGTGAGTGCTAATTTGGAGCGGGAACACTGTTTGACCCCAGGAAGAGCTGCTTGAAATGTTGTCCAGGCAATGCATCTGCAAAGTGTGAAGCTGATTGGATGAACGGTGGTCAAGATATGCAATGACGGTCATAGACACATACAGATAGACTGAAATTCCTTCCTTTATTGTTAGACGATGCTACTACAGCGGCACGTATTGGCCAAATGAAGCTACATTTATTATGGTCACTCAGACATCATATCTACACATGTCCATCAAACATGGCTGCAACAGCACAAAGCATTCAGGAGACATGATATTTTTGCAATGTAAGAATATATAAGAATCAAAGTTAAACAGCAGTATGTGTGTCCTCGTTGAGTTAGTGAACGCGCCTCGCTGCAGTACACACAGGTGAACAGTTCGGATGCCCTTTTTCCTGCTGTATTTACGATGGTTGTCATGGTGACAATGCAGGCGTTCTGATGGTGTCTGCAGTTTGTGTTTCAGCCGGCGTGTGACGCTTCAGGGGCCAATCACAGAGGGAGAAAGACAGTGGTGCATCACTCTGTCAAATGGAAATGAAAGTAAAAGATCAGCCTGAGGACACGGCTGTCACTCAGGTTGTGTGTGTGTGTGTGTGTGTGTGTGTGTGTGTTGATGCTGATGTCACTGTACATTAGGTGTGCGTGATGCTGTCACAGTGTGTGATCATTAGCTGCAAAGTGCGTGCGTGTGTGTGTGTGTCAGCAATGATTTATTGACAGCTGTGAAGATCTGATTACACTGAAGAGCCAGAGGGAAGAAGAAGAAGAAGAAAAAAAAAACAATAACAGGATCTCAATTAACTTCTCATCTCAATTCCGTCTTTCTTTCTTGGAAGAGAAACAATAACGGGGCTGCCAGTGATGTGCATGAACTCGCTCTTTCAATGTACTCATGTTTTTGGTGAAAACCAAACCGAATGTATTCATTTGCAGCTTGCAAAAGTTAACGTGAGCATCATTTACTTCAGCAAGATTTTTCTTTTTTTTTCAGCTCCTGGAGCACCAGCCAACTGGCAGCCAGATGCAGCATCTGGTTTTGCTGAAAACCAATTCATATAAATATTTAAAGGAGTTTAATGAACAAATCAGATTTACAGTGGACAAAAAACAAAAAAACATTCCCGGACATCAGCATCTGTGTCTCTTGAGATAATGAGATAATTTAGAAAGATCACAGGATAGCTACGGAGAACTTGAAAAATGAGGATGTGGTTCATTTGATCACTGTCATGATTGTTAGGGAGGATTAAAAACTGAACAGTAACTCAAAGAATAAATGTAGCTATGTTTGCTGTTCGTCATTAGAGGAGAAAAAAAGTAACCAAAGATGAGACTAACCAACTCTTAACTCAAAACTCAAAGTCCTTTTCTTGTTATCCTGAGAAATATCATTTTTGTTTGCTCAAGATAAGCAAGAAAATGAGCTTAATTTTCTCAATACAGCATGTAAAAGTTTTTTTTAAATTGCAGACACGACCGTTCTTTGCTTCTGCTGATAACAGGAGGCCCGACTGTAAAACCTTTGCAACTCCAGCCTTGTCTTAATGTTACCTAGCTGCCTGCAGAACTAACTGACCTGAAACTCATAGTTAATGAATCGATTACTCGATCGAAAGACATGTGAAACTATTTTAACGACCTGTGAATTGTCAAGCAGTTTATGTTTCACCAGAGGAGGTAAATAAGACTGCAAATAAGCTGAGATAGTGTCCTCTATGTTGGACTCTCCGGCTGTCTGTTACCTCAAAGATCAGCGATGTCAAGAAGGCTTGTTATTGGTCACCGGTGCAGGTTTCCCGTACTGCCACTGAGAGGATGACAACTTAATTTTCAAGCTGCCGACACTTCTTTATAAACACCTCTGGTGCCTCACACAGCATTCTCAGCACTCTTTCCACTGTGAAGACCGTCATAGGCTGGATTTATCGTCTGATAACGTTGCTGTAAGGTAGTTAGCTAGTTAGCCGGACATGCTAACAATTGCAGCTCATATTAGAGAGGATAAAGACGAAGTTTGAATCCTCACACACTCTTCTGTTCTGGGTTTTTGAAAAACTACAACAACAACAAAAAAAAGATGCCACCCTCGTAACTCGCGACACACTGGGTATCGTTGTTTGGAGGAGGGGCTTAGCGAAGGGTCAGTTGATTTCACCACAAAAACTTGCGGATTTAAATGTGACTGCAGGTGTTTTTACAATGATCTGATGATGCTCTGTGTCTCTGCCTGGTTTTTTTTTTTTTACGAACAAACTGGCTGAAGAAATAAGTTTTCTGCCAAGAAACTGACTGGAGGACAGTGTGTGTGTGTGTGTGTGTGTGTGTGTGTGTGTGTGTGTGTTTTGCAGGCTGTGTATAATTAGCTGTAGTTGTGAATTGTCTATAGTTATCCAGTGTACTGTCTCCAGCTGTCTGCAGAAGTGATCTCCCTCTCTCTCTACTCTCTCTCTCTCTCTCTCTCTCTCTCTCTCTCACACACACACACACACACACACACACACACACACACACACACACACTCTTCCTGTCTTCCTGCTGCTGTAATTATTGGTGATTGTTCAGTCGTTTTTTGCTCCTGTATGGCAGCTGGCTGACAGGGACATTTGGACACCTGGCTGCACACACACACACACACACACACACACACACACACACACTACTGCCACTGGCTGATGTATGCTAATCGAGGGTGTAAAAACTGCATAATGTGTAGTTTTTCCTCTCTGGAAAGAAAAAGAAGCTTCCCCCTCATTCATATCACAGAAACAAGAGTCGTGTCTGTGTTCATAAGAGAATATTACACCATTAATTGACCATCGGATGATGTCATAGCTTCGTCTGCGTTTTCAAATCATTTTCAGATACATAACAAATACCACCATCTTGTGGAAGGATTACACACATCTTTTACTTAAGTCAACGTTGTATTACCACATTGTAGAAAAGAAGTGTTGCGTTCAAACAGTTTTTACCCGTTGCTTTCAGAAATTGGCTCATTGTGTCAAAACTCTACACACAAGTCAAATAAGACACAGCACTTGAGCATGAAACACCTCACTTCTATGTCAAAATGAAACACTGCGGTCAAAACTCAACAATCTTTTTGCAAAATGGCATTTTTGCAACAAAATGATACTGCATGCACCATTTGAATTACTCTCTCAAAGCAGCAACAACACACCGATGTGATTAGTACAAAACACTGCTATCCTCAGTACTTTGTTTTCACTTTTAATTTTCTTGTTCTAGGTTCAGAGAGTGAGGTTTTGTGTTTTACCAGTTGTGAAAAACTGTATGAGTGTGTTGTGCATTTTGAACACAAGTATTTTCCCAATGATTACAATATGTTTGATCCTTGAACCAAGCTGACTAATGTCAGAAACAGTGTTGCAGTGTTGCAGGGAGTGTGTTGCAGAATTGCAAACAAATTGCAAAGCAGAAAATCTGTTTGTACTTTTGATGCTGTTGTTTAAAGGATGGTTACAAAAGTTTAAGGTTTTGATGTTTTTGTGTGTGTGTCAGCAGCAAGAAGAAACAGCAAGAAAAAATAGAAGTGTTACCACTGAAATATATTAATATATTACCAAAAGTAAAAGTACTCATTATTCATAATGGCGCATTTCAGAATAACATATAGTATTTGATTAATAATTGATGCATGCAGCATGAATGTAGCAAGTATGGATGGAGCTAAATATACCTACTTTATGAACTGCTAGATAGCTTAATCCATCATATCATATTTTATTAACTGATTTTTTTGTATCGGAATCTGTACATTGTAGAACTAGAAAGTTAAACCATATTTGCCACTAACATGTAGTGCACTAGGAGCAGAAGGTAGCATAAAATAAAGTGTGCAAATACCTTGAAATTGTACCTAAGGTGTAATATGTACAGAGCCAGCAGGCCATATATGCAGTCGCCCACGGTGCCGGTTTCTGGTGGGTCACCCTCAAGGAAAAAACACTGGGTGCCCTTCTTCATATTATGCCATGAGGTAACAAATGAATAAATAAATAAAGAAAATAAATATACAATTTGCACCCATGTTCCTCAGTTTTTCATCTGCCCTGACCCGCACGTACTGCGTGCACTGAGGCATGATGTGAATCACAAACAGCCCACGTCTGGATCGTCAGACTGACTGACTAATGGACCGATGTCAAGAGACAGATATCTGAATGAAATGGTCCAGGTGAGCAAGGCATAAAACGGAGAAAAGAGGAAGAGAAAAACAGCCAGTATGCTGTCTTGTTTCATGTCATGTTTATATTAAGATGATGTTTTGTGTGTAGAGTAATGACAGTAAATAAAGATGGACGCCACTTCCTCCCACTGCACAAAAGTGAAGCCAAAATACCCCCGACACAAGTGCTGCCATCTTGCCCTGGTGACGTCATTTGGAGCCAGAGTCTGCACAGTAGTGACCAGTGTTGGAGCCACGGTATCGAGTTGCCGCCCACACAACCAACTGACTCAATTGCCAGCAGAGCTTGGCTGTCAATCATGGCATAAAAACTTAATTTTTATAACATAAAATAACAAACTAAAGCCAAATTGATCAGAAAAATGAACACTTGAACATACATCAGTATGATAAGAGCTGCCTAAAATGACAGAAACCATGTTTGGGTAGAAATTATTTGATGTGTACTTTGATATTTGAGTTTGGAGCCTCAGTTTCAATCGAGGGGGCTGGGTTTACAGCCTGCACTGCAGCCGCGCATCAAGAGGCGATTGAGATTATTTGGCTTCACTTTTGCAGAGCCCTTATGATGCCATTTTATATACAGTCATCGGTGTAGATGTTACATTTGTAGTTTTGTTAGCTAGATAACAAAAAAGCTAGATAATGATAATGATGAGCTTTGGATCATCAGGAGGTGGAGTTTTTGAGGGCTGCAGCAGGGGGGAGCCAGTGGGAAATGCTGGCAGGGAGTGGTGACAGAATGAGCACCAGGACCAGAACCGGGGCGAGCAGGCAACGTAACCAGACTCTGCAGCCTCCCAAGTTATCTCTGCTGGTTGCAGCTGGCAGTTGTGGTGGCTTTGCAGCAGGTGCTTCACCATCTCTTGCCTGGCAGGGCTCTGCACTCTACTGAGTGTCCAGTACGCCTGTTGCTGATAATCTCCAGCAGTCGTATGTTGTTTTGGGAGTTACTGGCAAATGATGATGTGTTGAAAGAAAACATCTTCTGACTAATTTTCAGTGAAGGACTGAATAATTCCCCACATAATACATAACACCCATGCTATAGTGAGTCATGAATAATCATGAATAATCATCATGCTGCATCGTCACTGTGACGTGTGATTTCTGCTGCACTGTTGAAATTTTAGGGGGCAGTGACAGTAGTAAAATTGCGGATAGTAAACAGAGTGAACTTTGTAGTAAATCTGAAAAGACACGTCCCTGATGTCCTTTCGCTCTGCAGTTTAACTGTATTCTGTGTGTGTGTGTGTGTGCGTCCATGAACGCCTGCACGACCGCTCGTCATCAACGCCTTTGATGCTTGTTGCCATGGTTACGGCTCTTGTTGGTGTAGAGATATCCCAAATTTTTCAGCAGCTCAACACTTTCTATGACCTGCAGGGAAAAAGAGAGAGAGAGAGAGAGAGTGTTATTATAACCTGTCTCTCTCTCTCACCATACGTCCATTCAGAACTGAGCTGAAGTGAAGCCTGCAGGTGTGTGAAGGAGTCACGCTGACCGTAAACGGACAAAAACATATTCTGCATGTTCTTTTGAGTCAGTGCATATAAGGAAATGGAAGTGTGGACCGCTGAGAGGGTGTTTTAAAGTGGAAATGAAATGAAAAATGCCCTTTTAACCAATTTAGATCACATCCCCAGTCATAGATTGCACTTATTTAACAATATATGCCAAAAAATACAAAAAGTAATTTTTCCTTGTACATTTATATCAAAATCATGGAAAAGCTCTTATTTTTTTCTTCTCCTTTCTGTAAAAGAAAATATGATGGGTGCTTACATATGACGCCCACCTGTCAATCAACAGCAGAGCTAAAGCTGAGATTCATTGGTTAGCTTGTTAGCAACAGTATGCTGGTGTGTCTTCCAGGATGTTTACCACCTCAAACTTTGTTCTGTTACACCAAAATACCGTTGTTACAGACCTGCTGGTTGGACTTCAACAGGTAACGTGAGCAACATGTAGCATGCAATAAGGTAGGAGTCAGGCCTCGCTGATTAGTGTTAGTGTACAAAAATACCACTTAACTCATGCAAAAAATCATTTATTTGGGTAAAACTGGATCATATTTTATGGAGAAGATGCTTCCTGGTTTTCCCCCTGATGGCTGCTCAGCTTCATCTGTGAAGACCAGTGAAAACGGCCTCACAGGGGACAAAACACAGCCTGCAAGACCAACAGTTGATACAGTTCTAAGGTCATTTACTGAATTTCTTGATTAAACGATAGCTTTACTTGTTACTAAAATAGCTATCTGCTAACTGGTGTTAGCTCGGTTAGCTGCACAGCTAAGTTAGCTGACTCAGCCCCATGGGGCCAGGAGCCAAATCCTGCAAGAAAACCACCTTTGTACTGTATTCTCTGTTGTCAAACCTCCGTCGGTCTCTGAGGCAGTGTTAGACAACCAGTCTGGTTGTGTTCACTGGGAGCTCCCAGTCCAAGAAGAGTCAGCTATGTACCACTGTACTGGAGCTGGGTGGCAGGGGCGTTAATGCTTATTCAATGCTATTGACAACTGTGACAAGACCGTCCCTAGCTGCCTCTTTTTTTTTTTTTTTTTACAGGAAATGTAAATATGCTACAAAAATTGCACTCTGATTTTCATTTCAATCTCCTGAAAACATTGAGTATTTCTTTATAACAGTGCTTAGGCTTCCCCCCCAAAGACATGCAGGTTAAATTAATGGACCACTTGTAAAGCCCCTCCAAGCTTTGCATTTCTCTACATGCTGAGGCGGTGTGCATGTGGCTCTAGGAAGAGGGACACTTTTTGTCTCGTGAGTTTGGAGGTTGGTGTAATTTTTGTAGTTGTAGCTGGGTGACATCTAATGTATGTCCCTACAATCAACAATACATTATTATCTATGTCCTCGTGAATGATTTTTGGTGGATATTTCTGTCTGTTCAACATTTTTGTCCAGAACTGAATATCAAACAACCACAGGCCAGATTACCATGCGAATATTTATGTTGGAAGGATGCTAGCTTTTGATTTTGATGACCCTGTGGCGCTAATAAAAATTATTGTTTGGTGTAATGACCACTTCAGCCTCTAGAGGATCCTGAGAAGACTTTGAGTCAGGTTTGCAAATA
>JAJHUR010096627.1:0-10909 GCA_027495735.1 Lutjanus campechanus
ACTGTACTTTAATGTTGTTTCCCTTCTCCGATTTAAAAATAGAATAAGGGCAAAATTTACAGTATATTTTACAGTGTACAGTATATTCTAAAAAACTTTGACATATACATGAAAAGAAAACCTCAGATCATAATTGAAGATGTGCTATTAAAGGTCCAGTGTGTAAGATTTATGGGGTTTTATTTCAGAATATGTCAGAAATGTATCACCTGAAAATAAGAACTGTTGTGTTTTGGTTACTCTCCTCTCTCCTCTTCCATGGAGGCCGCCATGTTGCATTGCCATTGTTTGCATATAGTCCTGCATTATGTCTTTAATATGAACTAAAGAGTTTTAGTTCTATAATAGTTTTTTCTTTTTAACTACATCAACAAACTGTGGAGTTAACATGTTTCCACAGTAATAAATGGGGCTTAAACTTAACTGCACTCATGTGCTGTTCATAGACCCTACAAGCCTCCATACTCTCCCTTTCTATGATACTTCATCCAGCACTGCTCTCCTCTCTCCTCGTGCTTTCCTTCTGTCTGTGTGTGTGTGTTTGTGTAATTATGAGGGCATTGCTCTATCTATATCACCATCAGGCATTCAGGGCTTTGCAGCAGCACAATTCCTTTACCCTCCCATGCGCGGCAAAGGAGAAATATGTTGTTCCCACTGTTGGCTGTCCTGCATTCAAAATCTTTCAGGAAAAGTACAAGTTATTATCAGAAAAATATGCATAAAATGTCAAAAGTAAAAGTACTTGTTATGCCGAATCCGAATCGATTACAGTTGTGGCCTTGATGGAATTCTTTTAGACTTGGTACTCATGTCAACTTGGGATCAGAGATGAACTAATTTGATTTTGGAGGTCATAGGTCACGGTGACCTCACATCCTTCCCATTCTTGTGAACGCGATATCTCAAGAACGTCTTTACAGAATTTCTTTGGCACAAACATCCACTTGGACTCCAGGATAGACTCCTTAGAATTTGGAGGTCAAGGGTCACTGTAACCACCATTAGAATTCATTTACTAACACTGATAAAATAAGATAAAATTATGTGTTGACATTTCATATCTTAACAGTCAACTTCATGACTGTAACATCATGTGTAAAAACACTTGAAGCTGTTTAGAAAGTTTGATGCGATGTGCTTTGGAGATGTGAGGGGCTGCAGGCTAGTGTTACATAGTATTTGGTTACCCACCAGATCCTGCGACTAGCAGTGTTTGAGGAAGTACTCATATGCTTTACTTAAGTGTAGTGTCTTATATATTCAATACATTTAACAAACGTACATACAAACGTACATCTTCCAACACTGTGTTGCTTGAGTCCACTTCACGCTGTGATCAATCTGCTGATAATGGCAGACATATTTGTTGATTTAGAAGGCACTAGTAGTAGTTAGTAGTAGTAGAGTCGCTTCCATGAATGCTTCTCGCTGTCATCACACTTAAAACCACCACCGAACTTGCCAGTAGTCCCCACGAGGGCGCTGGTTGGCTGTACCACTTTTGGTGCAGACACAAACAGATAACTTGACGCCGGGAAAGATGGACTCTCGCACGATCTCACGAATCTAGCTGCCTCACAAGGTAGGCGTTACAGCGCATCACTGCCACCCGCTGTGTCAGAGAGTGAAGTGCCAGAAGCAAAGCTAGGAAACAGGAAGCGTCTACAGCCACACCATGACTTGGGGGATATTTTTCAGGGACAAGATTTAAGCAACTCAGAGCAGGTGTTTCAATATGACACTTTGTGAAGGCTCTCATTTTGACATCAAAGTCTCAGTAAACTTATGCACCACTGACAAAGACGAAAACTAAAGACATTTCCTGGATATTTTTATTTTAAAGTTGGTTTTGCAAGTACACAATATCATTACAGTTATTTTTCATTATTTTCTGAAGTCTAACTTTTATTTGAGTTAACAGAAAATGTTTTTTCACACCTAGTTGTAGTTTTTGATTTAGTTCTGGTGAACTTTAATAACCTTGATGAGTGCGTGGATGCTTTTTTTCATTCAGTCTTTGTTACCCTAAAAATCATTTTAAATTTTTGACATTTTTGACATTTCTGTCATTCACTTGTTGAGTAAAGGAGCATCCAACACGTGTACACACATACACACAGTAGTGTTTTGTCATGTGCTCATCCATGTCCCCTACCTCTCATTCAGAAAGTCTTTACGTTGCCCCTCCTCATCGTCCTGACCATGCATGTTCTCTTATGCACATCTTATTTCCAGCTTGCCGGGGCAGCAGCAGACCCCTCTGCAGTTGTTGCCCTCTCTCACCCCCCTCTCCCATCCCTCACCCACCTCCCCCCATGCCTATTCTTTACCACCGGGCCACCCCTGCCCACCTATTTGTGATGCTCTCAGCCAATGAGGGCTGAGTGCATGGTGAGCGAGCACCAATGAGGCCACTTTTTCATCTGTATAAAACTTTTCAGGACAGTTTGCCGGGTTGCACTTTCTGTCAGTCCGGGGCTCCGAGAGGAGAGCAACAGCCCAGAGAGAGTGAGAGAGAGAGGGGGTAGAGAGAGAGCAAGTGTGAACGCAGGGGGGTTGCCAGTTTCTAATCCCAATCTCACACTTCAAGAAAGTGGTGGGTGAACACGGCTTCAATTGTTTTAACCATCAGTATCAGGCCGGCTGGGCCTCTCTCATCAGACTCATGTGAATGTCTCTGTGTTTTCTATCCCTTTTTTTTTTTGTTTATCCCTGAAGCCTCTCCGTTTCAGCAAGGATGGAGAACGCACACACCAAAGAGTCACCTGAGGTGCTGGCCTACTTTGGCGTCACTGAAGACACCGGCCTCTCGCCTGACCAGGTTAAGAAGAACCTGGACAAGTATGGCTACAATGGTGAGAGGGAGAAAAAGATGGATGGATGGATGGATGGATGGATGGATGGATGGATGGATGGATGGATGGATGGATGGATGGATGGATGGATGGATGGATGGGTGGATGGATGGATGGATGCCTGGAGGAAACAGTTGCATGGAGCACTGGAGAATGGAAAGAAAGAGTAGCAATGAATGACGTGGTGGAGGAATCGCAGGATGGGAAGGTCCTGGTGGAGCAACATTTGGATTTAGCTTGAAGGAGAGAGTGTAGAAACGCAGAATTACTGTAGGTTTTGTAAGATAAAACTTCAGAAACAGACTCTGAGGGATGAAGAAAGAGAAAGTGAAGGAGGAGAAGTGTGTGTGACTTCTTGATGATGGTCTAATTCAGGGAAACTATCTGTATCTGAATGACACAAAGGGAGAGTGATGTTTGTGGACCAGGTGCATTACAGTTTCAGGTTTCTGACAGATTCGATTGAAGATTCTTTATTCATCTTTTATTTTGAAACTTTAGCATGAGAGTTCATTCTGGAAGCAACTCAGGATCAACTTATTTACTTTTTCCCAGCTGCATCTTAAAGCCTCAAGTCTATATTCAGAGGAAGGCTGTGAAATGCAGCTGAAAGCACTCGAAATGGCATGTAAATGGATCTTGAGTTCAGATTTTTTTTAGTCTCAATCCTGGTATTTAAGAAAGCGCCAGCATCCATTTCAGCCTGTCAAAGCAGGGGAAGCACAGGTGTAATTATTAACATTAGCAATGGCTGCGTTCCATTTAGGTGGCCCTGAAACTGGAACAGTCATCGTTATTTTGTTATTAATTACACCTTTGCTTTTCTTTCTATGACATGTCAACATCACTGTTGTTAATTAGGCCTTCTGTTAAAAAAAAAAAAAAACTGTAAAAAGAAAAAAGTTATGGCTCAAAATTTCAAGGCAACTTTCTGCAACAGACGTTTTAGTTTGAATCAAGTTCAAACTCATCAGTTTTGAAATAAACAAACATAAACGATACGAAATAAACATTTTGCCATTGCCATAGAGTTTTAGAAACTCAAAAATAGATGTATTTCAATAAGTGTTCACACTGAGCTGTAAACTTTTTTTGTCATTATTTAGATGCCGTAAAAATTAAATGGTTGTAAATGAAAATATAAAAATATTAACCATTATTTGCTTTCACTTCAATTAGTTTACTCAATAATTTTTGAAATACATTTTTTGGGCATCTAAGACTCTTACAGTTTTTCTAAAGAAGAAAAGAAAAGTAAATGATCTCAACAAAAATCTTTTGCAGAAAGTTGCCTTGAAATTTAGAATTTTCTTTTTTTCTTTTTACAGTGTACTTTCCAAGCTAGAGTACACACACACATACACACACGTAGCAAAGTGTAAAGGAAAAAACATCTTTGTGAGCAAACTTTTTTTTTACTGTTTTACTGTTTAAATTCTATATGTTGCAGTGACTGTATTAGGTGCAGACAATTTCTGTTGACAAAGTGACGTAGACAGAGTAACAGCACACTAGATTAGGGTCACTTTAAAGGTCAGAGGGACAAAAAAGACCTGAACAAACAATCTTCTGCTTTAGTTCAGGGATGAATGTTAAAGAGATTAAAGTTTTTATAATCTCCACACTTTCTTGTATTCTGATTCCTGAATGTGTGCTTTTTTTGACTTTTCACACTGCAAACATTAAAGACAATGCAGATTAATGTTCTTTGTCTCTCTTCACCCACAGAGCTGCCAGCGGAGGAGGGTGAGTCCACTGTAAAGTAATAATTCAGATAATTTAAGCGGGTTTGTACGAGGTACTTTTTGATAGTCAGTGTATTAGTTACAGTAGATTCCAGTGAGCAGAAGCAGAGAAGAAGCAGAGAGGAGAACCAGCACAGAGGCTAACAGCTGTTTCCCATAAGAAAAGGTTATCTGACGCACTGTTTCCCATAAGAAAAGGTTATCTGACGCAAAGGTAAAGTGGTGAAAATATTCCAAATATAGCGTACACTTTAACTGACCGACCTTTTATTTATTTATGTGGACCTCTTTTTAAGTGGCTAAAATATATGTTGCTGCTGACTCTGTCCACAGCTGCACATTGCTAAGCTTCTGTGCAGGTGCTCCTCTCTGCTTCTCCAACCTGGAAGTGTGCCAACTAGCATCTACTGTAGGTAGCACACTGACTATCAATGAGTACCTAAAAAAAAACAAAAAACACACCAAGTACTCCAAACTATCCCCGTAAACACCTGCTTTTCAATTAATCATGTTTGTGTGACACATCCTAATGATCAGAGTGCATCTCTTAACTTTGTGCCACCCGGACACACACCTGCTCCCCTCACTTCCTGTCATAACAAGCGGTTTATTTAACACCTGCCATTGGCTTGTTGCTCTGTACCAACCAGTGTGTCAACGGCTTGGAGATAGATATAGTGACACAAATTACTAATAATCTGCTCAAACCACACACAACTCAAGAAATAAGCTGATGTACAGTATAGCTAGTGCTGTGCACACAGACTAAGAGAGCTTGAACACCATACAGATCATTTAGGATGCAGTTATTACAAGATTACTAAATATACTGTATATATTGTGGCATCATCACAATTAACATTTTTCCTACTTGATGCTTGTTGGCTAACCTGTCTTCAAATGTTATAACAGTACATGACGTTTTAACCATTTACCAGGACCAATATATAAAATTATACTATAAATATACTATAATGAATACTGTACGTGTTTAACGTATGTTTCATTCACAGGAAAGACCATCTGGGAGTTGGTGGTGGAACAGTTTGAGGACCTGTTGGTCAGAATCTTACTGCTGGCTGCCTGCATCTCTTTTGTGAGTCTGCTCACTTTTCCCTTTACAAGATGCAGAGCTTCTGTATTTACAATGTGCACTGAGTACTTTTACACACTAGGATACATGCTGCAGTGAGTACGTGCAGGGAGCCTGCAAAGGCTTCAGAACATTGTGTAGTTCAGGATCTTATCAAGAGATAAAGACATTCGTTATGTCCATTATTCAAATATTTGTTCTTATCCTAATTTATATTTACTTCATTTACATTTGGGCCTTAAACAGTCCCAGCAACTGAATCCAAACAATCAAAATCTAAACATCCTTCCCTGATTATGAAGTGTTTGGCAAAGTAAGAAAAAAGCCAAGATAAGAAGAAAGTTTGAAGAGAATATTTTCTCAAAGTTCAGGCCTGTTGCTAAACCTTCTATAATAGTTTTTTTTCCAGAAGATTAATTGATTCTATTTGATTTAGATAACCAGTGATACTTTCTGTAACCTCATCAAATATTTTAGGCAACAAATTGTATTATTTTCTACAAATTTTCCAATCTTTTAGATTTAATTATTAGATGATTATATTATATTATTATATAGAAGATGATTGTTAGAAATCCCGAGAACCCTCAAATCCACACAAAAGCCACAAATGACAGTTTATGAAAAGTTTAGAAACTTCATCATTTCAAGGCAACTGCCTTTTGAGTTATGAATCAAACTCAGACTCTTATATTCTAAAATAAACATTTTATAAACAAGTTTATCTCCTTTAGATGAACTTGAATCTCTGAGTTTTAGAAACCCAAACAAAATGTATTTCAAAAATTGTTCCCAGTGGGCTGTGAACCTGTTTTGTCATTATTTTGGTTCTTGAAAATTAAATAGTTGCAATTGAAAATATAAAAACACTAACCATGACTTTAACAATTTTTTTAAATAAAATTTCTTTGGGGGTTTCTAAAACTAAAACTAAGATTCAAGTTTATCTAAAGCGGGAAGGCAAATTATCTTAATAAAACATTATTAATTGGTAAAACTTTTCCAAAACTTAAGAGTTTGAGTTGGGCTCAAAACTCCAAAATCTACTGAAGTAAGTTGCTATTTTCAGAACAATTTACCCCCATGAAAACCACCAATAAGAGCGTGGTATCAATAACGATATCAATAACGATTTTTGAGTTTTGAGCCCAACTCAACCCAACTTAAGTCTTGAAAAAGTTTTAACGATTGATAATGTTTTGTTTACTTTTCTTCTTTAGATAAACTTGAATCTTGAAGTGTAGTGAAGTAAAGTTAAAGTGAATAAAGGTTAATATTTTAATATTTTCAATTAAAACCATTTAATGTTCAGGCAGATAAATAATGACAAAGAGGGTTCACAGCTCATTGGGAGCAATTTTTGAAATACTTTTTTTTTAAGTTCCTAAAACTCAAGATTCGGGTTTCTCTGAAGAACAAAAGTAAATTATATCAACTAAAGATTAAAGGTTGGCAAAACTTTTTTTCACAGTATGGTTAAGTTTTTAGTTTTTTGCTTAGTATGAATTTAGGGACTACCAATCCTGGAAGGGCTGCTTAAAAGTAAAGTAATACATTAACTGTTCAAAGTCGTCACAAACCGGATCATTTCTCATCTCTACGTCTAAAAGTGCTTTTATAAAGTGATGGAATGAGGAATTAGATGACGATTACTGAAGTACATGTTCAGGGTCAGTGAAGAACCTGACAGTGACATCAGAGCGTGCAAACTCTGGGCTGCATCTTCTGTGACCCCTCTCCTGTTTTCTTTGCGATTACACGCACACTCACACTCGGGTCGACAAACAGAGCGTGTACATCGCTGAGTTATTAAATTACACTTGGACCCATGTCCTCACTCTCATTTACACAAGGAATCCCTCTCTCTGTCCCTCCCTGTCCCTGCTGCTCTCTCCAAAACAGTTTGGTAGAGCAGAGGAGGCTGGACACATTGTCTTAATCCTCCATCTCTGCCCTCTGGCCTCCCTGCACAGCTGTCACTATGGCCTTAGAAGGCCTGACGGCTGGGTGTGTGTGTGTGTATGTGTGTGTGTGTGAGTGTGTGTGTGAAATAGAGAGAGCAAGATAAAGACAAAGACAGAAAGAGGGCGGCTGTGTGTGTGTGCATATATGCATGGCAGGAGCTTTATTTTAAGAAAGTCTCAAGCCACGACGAGAAACTATATCCTTGGACAAAGGTCAGGGATGGAAGGAACGAGGGATGGCTTGCAGCAGCAGGAGAGAGTGAGAGACATGGAGGAGGGTGAGGAGAGGGCGTCGAGGATTGGGTTGCACAATGGCATTGTTTGTTACAATGACAAACGAGAGCAATAGATTCAGAGTCGTATACGGTTTCTAAAAGAGAGAACACTAAATACTGCAAATACATGGTCACTCTATTCATACACGCTGGAATGTCCTGCCACTGCGACGTGCTGACAGGACCTGACTCTCATTCTGAAGATCGATCGTGTCTTTGAAGAGAAGCAGGGTGAAGACAGACCGGAGAGAGTGAGCAATTGGGCCTATTTTTGGGGAAAGGGTGAGAAAAGATGTGAGATGAAAAGCAGGCAAACGAGAAACACGGCGGACGATGAGCGAAAAGTGAAAAGGATGGGGCCTCTCCTCCTCCTCCTCCTCCTCCGCCTCTTCCTCCTCCTCCTCCTCCTCCTCCTCCTGCTCCTCTCTGTCTGTCTCTGTGCTCCGCTGGCCTGCAGCTAATCTGTGTCAATGTCAACACGAAGCCTTTCCGAAACAGACCTGCGTTAGTAACATGGGAGCCCCGCTCACAGGGGCGCACACGTGTCCCACTATAGGTTTGGAAGAGAGTCACATGTAGAGGTTTCACACATAGGATGACATAAGAGACAACAATGTAAAGTGAAATGTCATTTGATCCTCAGTGGTATCATAAATAGCTCCTCGCCGTGACTGTTTTATGTTTATGTATAATGCTGGACACCCTGAGCAACAGGTGCACAAGAGACTTAAAGACACTTGTTGTACCGAGCACAATATTTCACAGGCTGACTGTTAGTAATAATGCAGCATTGTCACTCAAAATAAGATGTACTTTGACGGTTTTAGACCCTTTATTAAACTCTTATTAGACTTTATTACATTACAACAGAACTGTACTGTAAACTTAAGTTTACTATTTTTCACAGTTCGACCTTTATTCAGTCGCAACAATTAATGTAAATTTAACCAATCTCTGTGAATTCTGCACGACCTTGTAATTTTGTCCAACACGCAACTTTTCTGCAAATTTGACCAATCATCGCAGCTGTCCACGAATCCCATCAATCATAGCAAACGTCATACATGTACGTCTCCGTGAACCAACTCAGTGTTCATTATTTCCAGTGTTTTGTATTTTTACTTTTCATTTTGTCACGTGGGCTGAAAAGATTTTGCTTTTTTGTGGAATACAAGTGCACTTTTTCATTTACAAACAAAACAGATTTTGCCAGATTTTCTTCCGATCCTGAGTCTCTTTGGTCAGGTTAATTAGAACAACATGGAAAAAACTACAGTTTTTTTTTTTTCTTTTTGTTTGTTTGTTTTAAATTTTCACCTCCTCTCTGCAATTTCAGTGCAAAAAACCTAAATACATGTGATGCAACATGCATCACAATGTTTCAGAAACGCTGTCAAGAAAGCAGGCACTTATGGCCGCAACAATCCAAAAAAGTCTGTGAAATCCTGGAGAGACTGCTTATTAGAGTTTATTAGAGAGTATTTTGGGAAACATTACAACAGAACTGTAGTGTAAACTAAAGTGAAATCACACATCTGCTTCTTTGGCTGAGTAGCCAAGACTGATGCCAACTTCCTCAATCAAATCACATTACCTGCAGTATCGCCTACAATATTACAATAAGTCTTTGTCCTCTACCTTTTACTTTTGGCCTTTACTTGATAGATCTGGTTCAAATACGGTTTTTAAATTGGGGAGTAACAAATGTGTGATTGCTCTTTAGTTTACAGTACAGTTGTTGAAATGTGTCCCAGATTATTCAAAGAAGGTCTTCAACAGAAAATAAGAACTTACTTTACACTCTGGGACTATTTTATGACATTTCATACACTACAAACATATTTGATTCATTGCAAAAATAACTGAAAAAATAATCTACTACAAGGAGTTTTAAACTGGTTATGAAACGGTCACAATTTAATACTGATGCCTCTATATGACCTGCATAAGCAAACGAGACCATCAGAAAGAAGGTCGTCTGTTTCTATAAACTTATTCTTAATGGCCACAACCAAGTCGCTTTCTCCTTGAAATCACAAGAAACAAGCCTGTCTTTAAGTTTTTCCAGGCAGAGTTACAGTTACGGCAGTTCAAAAGAAGCAGTACCAGATTTTGATTTAGATACTTTTATTTTTGACATTATGACAGTGAAAACACTACAGCTTTTGTCCACAGGGGCCTCCAAAATCAATAAAACGTGTGTTCCTTATAAGTTCCTTGTAGTAGCTTTAAGGGGAACAGAAAGAGAATGATAAAATCATAAACATCATAAACATCAAAAACCACATAAAGTAAATGGTATTTACAGTCAGATTTGCATTCTAATATGTACTTTCTGTCTCTCAGGTGCTGGCTATGTTCGAGGAAGGCGAGGAAACTGTCACTGCCTTTGTTGAGCCCTTCGTCATCCTCCTCATCCTCATTGCAAATGCTGTCGTTGGTGTGTGGCAGGTCAGTACACACACACACACACACACACACACACACACACATGCACACACACAGAGGAACAATTGCAATCACAAGGACACATACCTGCTCCTGAATGCTGTCTTTTACACACACCTAAATAGCCTCTTATACTTAGTAACAGTCACACACAATAAATCACACACACGATGGCGGCCCGTTCAGGTCGCAGCCCGTGTCCTTTACGGCAAGCACACACACACGTGCTCCTTCCAGAACTGCGGCCGGGAGCTCAGAGTTCAAGGGAATCCAGAAAGGGAGGCCTGACGTCAGCGGGAGGTGAAAAGGTGAAAGGTTAAGCTAACGGGGGCGAAGGGAGGAAAGAGAGGGGAGTGGAGGGGGCGATGGCGGACTGGGAGCCGTCCTGCCTTGAAGGCTCAAACTGTAGTCTGCTTTGTTACAGTCCACACTGTGCAATCCACAGTAAAAATACAGAGGGATGATCGGGTTACTAAAGGCCTGGGGTGTGTGTGTGTGTGTGTGTGTGTGTGTGTGTGTGTGTGTA